>JAPYYW010001593.1:0-33255 GCA_030522545.1 Cremastinae sp. A BG-2022a
GAGCTCGGAACTCGAGTCAGAGTGGGGGAAGCGCTCGAGCGAAAAAGCGGGGAAGCGTTCTTATTAAATCGTTCTTATTGGCGTGTCGGACTGTAATTCAAAATTCTCTCCATGTAGATATAATGCCGCCTCTACACATTGGGCCATCTAAGACCAATAACAATCATTTCGAGGGCTGGTTGGCTTATGTTGGCCCAATGCTAGTCGTTCTTCCCAAATCATTTTTTTTTTCAAAATTAATCAACAAAAAAATTAAACTAATACATGAAAACACGCCAAATAACTCTTTTATGCACGCTGGCATATATGTAATCGAACTTGATACGTTATAATTTAGAAATTAGTCTACATTGGCCAACGTTGGTCTAAATTGGACGTTGGCCTTAGTTGGCCCAACGTGTAGAAGCGGCATAAAAATCGCTCAACGATAATAACCTGAGCCAGCCAATTTTGAGTGGCGAATTGAGGATTCAACTGTGGCGGCGGTTGAGGCCATACAGATTCCATTGGATGTGCCTGGGGGTGTCCGTTTGCGTTCACGTTGAACTGACGTAAAAGCGACTTTATCGGATTGTCGTCCGGTGGCGGCTGAGGAACTGGCAGCTGAGGGCTCAAATTTGTTTGCGGTGGTGTAGGAAGATTCTGTATTCCACCCATTTGCTGAATCAACTGCTGTATCGGATCTACGGTACCAGGATGAACGGGTGCGGATGTATGAGGATTCGGTGGGTGATGATTGTCTGCCTGAGTCTTAGCCTGTTCACGAAAAGAATAAATTTCAGTTTCGTTACTTAAATCGGAAATGAATGTGACATTTTTTAATTTTTAACCCAAAATTTCCATCACTTAGAAAAATCGTAGTGCATTTTTTGTTTTTAGAAAATAAACTGTGGTGATTTTTTTCTCTGGTTACCTATTATGGAGATGTAGTTGGACAAAAAAATTTGGATTTCACTGAAAATTGTTGTTACACTTTGGAGGAGAATTTTTAACTAAATGAAAATTATTCGCTGTTATCCTTTCAACGAAAAAAAAAAACGAGTAACCCTTTTTTTTAACATTAAGTATGAACTCACGATAAATAGGTGAAGTAGTTTTTCTTCTACTTAAGGTAAACTTCCCAATAATTAAACGTGTCGTGCAAATAAAAATATACTTTTTGTATTATTGTAAGTTGCTTCGGCAGAAACAACAGAAAAATTGAATTATGTGCAACCACCTATGTCTTTTTGAGCAACAGACAATACGTTATTTAATACGTTTAATTGAAAAAGATCATGTTATATGAACGTGGCGTTTACGAGATACAAGCGTTCAAAAATATGTACTTTAAAATGCACATTTTTCGTAAAATGCAAGAAATATACCGGAAGTAATGAGTTTACGCAAAATTTGACTCGTCTGACCGTTTAATTAAAAATTCTTATTCGAAGCTTTGTAAATACACTTTGAATACACTTGCAAAAGATGAAAGCATTTTATCGTACAGTTCTTTTGCAATAACGAATTCACATAGCGATCATAACGTCAGCTGTAACTGCCAGACGTGAAAGATCTTATCTGACAACATTTTTTACTTCCTCCATTTTGCGGTCTTTTTATATCTTACTTTTATTTTTCATTATTTATTTATTTTTATCAGAGCGAAATTTTCTCCAAACCTACTATCAACATGTAACTTTTCCATTTTTTACGATTATCTTTTCGTTGCAAAACATCAAACTCTGACAAATGAGCAAATTAAATATCGTTCGTTTCTGCTAAAAATGTCAACTTTATGTAATGATGATGATGGCCAAGTAAGAGCTCAATAAAAAAAGTTGAATACAATAAGTCTTATAAAAATAATAAATAAACTTTTGTTATAATCCTTAAAAAATAATAATATTTTTGGCACTATGTATCCTATACTTTTTGAAACATTGATAAAAAATAATAATTTTTTTGGCACTATGTATCCTATATACTTTTTGAAACATTCATAAAAATGTTTAAGACATGTTACGATTGTGAAATCGGACTTTCGCTTTTTTTCCGAACTACCTTAAAATATCAGAAAGCAATTGATATGTGAATTTAAAACAAAAAAAGTGGAAAACCTCTTCGATGTAAAAACTGTTGGGAAATTTACCTTACGTGAAACCTGAGAAAATAATGGATATCCTTAAAATATTTACCTGTTGCATCTGATTAAATAATTGCATAACAGGATTAGTAGGTGGCGGAGCGAGCAGAGGAGCGAATGTGTGAGCTGCTGGTATCGGCATGTCTCGTAATTCCGAATCTTGCATGATGTATTGCAAAATCAACTGATTCTGTTCGACTGGACTCAGAGTGGCCCAATGATCCGACTGCGAGAGTTTTGCGATTGCCGAAGCTTTCAACTGTCTCACTAATAATTGCTGATTCTGCAGCAACCGCATTTGCTGATATTGCAGCAAAAGGAGAGGATTTTCCATTCCGGGCTTGGGTAAGGCACTGGCAGGTAATCCAGCCGGTACGGCATTTGGTACGACTGATGGGATAGGTAGAGGCTCCGTCATCTGTAATTTCAAATATACCAATATTAGGGATTTGCGAATAATTCAAACTTTTGAAATATTCGTTGAATATTAATATTCGATTCGAGATTCGAAAATTCGAAAATTGGCGAATTATTAAATTATTCGTGAATTTTTTAGTGTTTTGAGTTCAGGATTTATTATGTTATGTTTTGTTGAAATTTACAAATATACATTTTATTTAAACCGTGAAATAAAATTTAAAAAACAGAACAATTAGTATATTTTTTTTAAAATGAGAATGAAACAACATGAATAATAGTATAGCAAATAAAGTATTATCAAAAATACAACGTTTAAAAATTTGCTATACAAATTTTTGTTCAAAAATAATAAATACGATACTGAAAAGGTAATTTATTTTTAATGTTTTTAATAAAAAAAAAGTATATTATTCGAAAATGTAATATTTTGAATTAAAAACAATCGAAAATCCAATGATAATTTAGTAATTCGCGAATAATTCGATTCGAATTTCGAATCGATGTATGTTTGAAAAAAACGTATATCGACTCACTTTGAGTGGTGGAATGGGCGGCCCGGGTGCAAAGGGAACTCGACCACCGCACATTTTCATCAAATCGCCGAGAGTGGCGTATCTCTCGTCGCAGGTTCTCCTAACCATGAGGCCAGCTGTGAAGAAGCCGGCCTTGCACCACTCGGCCATCTCCTCGGCGAGGAAGGGTCCCTGAACCTCGCCCTGAGGATCCCGATAGAACCACTTCTCCTGTTGGCCGCTTGGGGGAATCGAGTTAACGTGATTATTCGGTGGATTTTGGACGACGTTCGCAGCGTCCTCTCTGTGGCTCTCCTCGTCTGCCATCAGCTTGGCGACGAGCATGTCAGCCTCCTCCTTCATCCTGTCGAAATCGTCGTCCGGCTTCTGGCGAGGATTCTCGATGCCCTCGGAATTGGGAACGCCTCGATGTTCCGGCATCGCGATTTTCTGGCTCGAAGCGACATCCGGCTCCGGCGTGCTCATCTCCTTGACGGGGATCTTTCGCTGTGGCGACTCGACGAACGACTTCGAACGCTGCGGCCCCTGATTCGGATTAATCTCGTTGCTCTTCGCGATATTCGCCGAGCTCTGGACCTTCCTGGCTGGTAGGCTGGCCAGTGGTGGTGACGCCTTGCTCATCTGTTGTTGCTGCTGCTGGGCTTGTTGGACTTGCTGCTGCTGACCGGTCGCAGTCTTCGTCGGGGAAACGCTTCGTTTCTCCTGCTCGGCAGCCTCTTTGTCCTCGAAAGGATGCAGAGACTTCGGCCTCTCGCGGTTCATCGTGTTCGTCGGCGCGCTACGAGTTGGCCCTTGACCTGGATTTACGTTATTGCTGAAGGGCATCGGCTTGCTACTCGCTTTTCCGCTATTCCCGCTTGTATTTCCCTCCGAAACGCGTCTCGTTCTGCTTCCGCCACCTCCTACGACGCCGCTCTCCTCGTCCTCGTCCGAATACAGTCCACCGTGGAAAGCTCCCGAGGCGTCGAAGCTTCCACCACTCTCGCTTGGATTTTCCGTAGCCCTGAAATTCGACAATTCTTTCATTCATTCAATAATTCATTATTCTATTATTTCATCTTATTTTGCTTACTAATCTTAACAATTCGAGTAGTTTTTAAAATAGCTACAAGTAGCTAAATTTTTCATACTTTGTTCGAAAATATGAGATAAATTAGGGGTGTGCGAATATCATTCGAATCGAATAATTCGAAAAATTTCGAATTATTCGCGAATTATTGAATTATTACCGGATTACTTAGTAAAATATTGCAGGAAATGGTGTTGTATTTAAACTGTGGCTTAATAAATCCTCAGCAAGATCCACTTATTTGGTGGCGACAAGAGAAGACAAGAGAAACACTTATTCCATTAGTGTATCGAATTTTTTTTAAATGCACTTTCAAAGACAGTCTCTACACTCAAATTTTTATTTTAATATTATTTTTTTAGGAAAAATTCATAAATTTACCCTGAATATTTTGTCATAAGTTTGATATACGGTTTTGATGATAAATTACGACGGATGTACGAGTGATATTTTTCAAAATATGAAAATTTGATAAACTTTTGGTATTTCGTTCTTAAGCACACGAAAAAATTTCGCGCCAAGTTAGACATCGGTTTACTTAATAGTTTACGAGTTATCAAATTCTAAAAATGTTGAGATTTAACATTGCTTCTTACGGAAAATTCGCACTGAATACTAATTTAAAAATATGAGATTCGTGTGAATTATTTTTTATAAATTTGTAGTATATGTTCATTGTGTATGTATAATAATTTCAAAATGTCTTACTAACATTTTTTAAAATAGTTTAAACAATAAAAAAATGTCTAAATGAATGATGAAACATATTCAAGTTGCCGATTGATAGTCAAACTAAGACTAAAAAAATTGGCAATTTTTTAGCAAAAACCAGAGTCTGGACTTTACGAATTGTCTGTCCCATACATCGTTAAGATCCGAGATTACCGAATAGTCGTATATTGGAGTTTATTCAAAAAAGGCTCTTGAGGGGAATGATATTCACCATTCAGGCAGATTGTCATGGATGTCGTGATGATTGGGCTCCCAGGGGCGAGAAGTACGAGTTGGATGATGATGAGACGAATCATGAGATGATCTGTGACTCCCCCTGGGATCCCAGCGTCCGCCGCCACCTCGAATATCGTCCCCCTCGCCATCGTTTCTTTCCAATCGAGTCCTGTCGGAGCCACCCCCATCGCGCCAACTGCCTCTTACTACAAAATCCATCATTTTTTTCTGCCCATATTTGTTTGTTTGTTTGTTTTTTTTTTCATCGAAGTTTATCCAAATTGTCGAAAGTAAAGAAAAATTTTATTCTCGGATTGAAACTCTACCCCATTTTTCTCCACGATTATGAGAGCCCACACGCCAACCTTCCTCGTCCTCGCCGGTCCGTTGTCGTCGCCAATTACCCTCCATCAGTGAACTACCGCTGGTCCCTCGACTCAATTCCTTTCTCGGGCTCGTCGAACCGTTCCACTCGCCCGGATCGGGGATTCCATTCCTCTCTGACCAGCCTCGTTCGCTTTGTGATCGATCAAAGGGTCGGCTTCTTGACTACAAACATGAATGTGCCACATTATACACGATCTGTGTTTTTTTTTTATCAATTGAAATTTTCGAAGCGAAACAAAATTTTTCTTTTCAATAACTTTTCTCTTTTCAAATAAAAATAGTGCTTGTTAGTATTTTATATTTTGATAAAACATAACATTATAATATTTAAATATTTAAATAAGTTATAGTTGCCAAAAAATTACAATCTTCAGAGTATATGAAGAATTTATTTAAAGCGGAATAAACAATGTTTTCTCAATTTTCTTTTCTTGCCTGAAAAAAAAGTATATATGAGGGATTCCATGCTATTTCGGTCACCTTTAAACTTTTGGATCTTTAATTTTTTTCAGTTTTTCAGTAATTTTTGAAAAATTACGCTACATTTTTTTTTAAAGTGAAAGATGAACCATATTGAAGTTTTTTTTTAAATTTTGTTTTTAAATGTAGATTTCATTTAAAAATCTATAAAAATACTTAGAAAACATTATTAGGAGATTTTTGAGTTTTGAAAATAAAATTTTTTCTAAGAATTTTCATAATTTGTTGAATCCCGAATTTTCTAAACTATACGAATGAGTAATAAAATGAGAGCTGCTTGTTTCAAATAGTTTTATCAAACCTGATAATGACACTGTAAAATATATTTTTCATTTTTTAAGCCTTCGTTAATTATACAATAAAAAAATCATAATAGATTTTAAGCATTAAAATTTTTTTTAGTAAATTTTGAGGTCAAATATATGAAAAAAAAATTTTTTTTACATAGAACCCATCCTAACCCCATTATTAGACTAGATTTAAAAATTGTTAAATGGACAATAGTTTTTTACAATAAATTTTTTTCTTTAATTAAAGAGACGACTATTAAAAATCGTGTTTTAAAACTCAACAATCTCCTAGTAATATTTTTCTAAGATTTTAAAATATTTTTAAATAAAAGGTACGTTTGAAAACATTCAAAAAAAACTTCAATTTGGTTCATTTTTTATGAAGTTTTATGAGCTTCAAAAGAAAAAATTAGTATAATTTTTCAACAATCGATATCTCCGAAACAATTCAATAAAATAGTCCGAAAATTTTCACGAAGCCTATACTAAACACAAAAAAATTTTAAATAAAATCGGAGATGCAAAAGTCTGAAGGTGGCCGAAATGGCGTGGATCTCTCATATGCTTTTGAAAACATAAAAAAAAAATTTTTATTCTCCAGACGAATGAACGAATTTCTTCTTTTCATTAATTTTTTCTTTCGTTCCAAATGAAAGTTTTCTAAACTGTAATCATGAATAACAGTTAAATAATTGTAATCTTGAGACTTAATCTATGCAGACTTCCATTATGGAGAAAATAAAAAAAACAGTTTTTTTTCATTTTAGTGTAACAATCGTGAAATGAAAAGGCAAAGCGAAATTTGAAATATAAACGTAGTTGATAATGAATACCTGATAAGGTTGTGAGTCCATACGACCCCCATCCCCCGAGTCGTCGTACCCCATTCCACGAGGATAATAGGAATACAATAAACCACGACTCGTTCTTATGCGCCCTCCACGATCAACACTACCGCCTCTTCCTCGTGCTGCGCCTGCGAGAGTTGCCATTCCGCCGTTCCACAGTCTCTGAAACATTATTTAAAAAATATGTATATATAAATTAAATATCCACTATTTTGCAATAACTTTCGAAATTGATAAAACAAAAATTGAAGCTACTTTTAAAGGGTAATCGAATAGATTCGAGTATCATTGCGAAGTCAGGCACAAGGGCTCCAGAGTGTTGTATTTTTAGAGCTAAATCGTGTGACACACTTTCCTATATAAAACATTCGGGCATAACAGAGATATGATACCAACGATATTCATTGTAGAAAATCAGAATTTTTCGATTTTCAATACGAGTTTATTCATCTTCCAATAACCTTTTTTTAAAATCCTACTTCAAAGGCAATATTGTACTTACATAATGAAGAATACAATTTGACAAATTTGTTTTTTTTTCTTTAATTTTTATTAAGCAATGTAACAGCGATATTATTAAAAATATGGGAATATGATTAATTTTTGGTATTTTGTTCTTAATCATACGAAAAGATGTGCCAAATTTGAAATTGTTTAACTGAATGGTTTAAGTGTTATCAAACTCCAAAGTTGCTGAAATTTAGCATTGCTTCATATGGAGAATTCATAAATTTGCACATTATACAAATTTTAAAATATGTTAAATATGTTATGTCATTAAAATATTTACACAGAGAGAATTTTAAACGAAACTTTACCATATTTTTTCATATTGTAGTGACAGTTTAAAAATTTCAAAAATTTTTACAATATTAAAAAAAAATAATTTCGTTTATAAAAATGAGCAATCCAAAAATAAAAATTATCAGAACTTTTGTATTTTGTATAATAAAATATTCAAAATTTCCGAATAGTTACCAGAATGCAATAAGCGATAGTAATTTTTGTATAGAATCGTCTCTGTGTAGAAAATGATCCACTATAGTAGTTTTTGAAACCATTATTGAATAAAAAGTTTACCGTTTCTTCCTCTGTCATGGGTATGAGCGCCAATGGAAGTTGAGTTTTTTCAATGAAGATATTGAGACTTGACAGATGTTCCGGCGGCTTACAATTACGGTCAAACAGGGCAAGCATCTCTTCTCGACCATATCTATGCTCGGCTAGTTGGTAGCGAGGAGTTATTAAATTTGTTGATCCACCACCACCTCCTCCGCTGCTGCAATTGTCTCCTGACAAGTTGCGCAACCTAAAACCAAGAAACATTAAATTCTCAGAAATTACACTTATTTGGCAATATTGAGACAAAGGTGTCAAACGCTTTATTATTTTAAGATATTTTGTGTAATAGAAAAAATAAACAGTCAAATATAATAGATGTGTATTTGAATTCTTTCGTTGTTTGCATATTGTTTATTCATCAATTTTAAAGTTTTCGTAGATCCCTGAGAAAGCTTTTGTATACCCACCACTCTGGACCGAATTTCATGGAATCAGTCATGATGAACTTTCTGCTGAAAAATAAAAATTAATTTTTAAGTAACAAGTACGACTTTTCATGTTTTTTTTTTAAATTTTGAAGCTGATTAATCAACTATTCGTTTTAACTGCAATATTGTGCAAAAATTAGTGCTGTTTTTTAATCAACAATATGATTACCTCGAAAATGGGTTATCAAACAATATTATGATTGAAATTGTTATTTTTTTAAACAAAGCCTAAAATACTGCTGTCGCATTGCTTAACATTATCGGAAACAATCAAATTTGTGTATTGTCCATATTAATTTTAACTACGATACTTTAATGATACAGAGAACTGCTAGAAATTGACAATAAATTTGGATCGATCGGTAAGAAAAGCCTGAAGTTTGCAGTATTGAAAATCATCTTTTGTCAATGAAAGTTTTGAAAATTTTTGCAGCATTGTTCAACGGTAAATGGGTAATGAATCCAAAGTAACAATAAATTTGTATCGATCGGAAGGAGAAGCCTGAAGTTCGCAATACCAAAAATCATCTTTTGTCAATGAAGGTTTTGAATATTTCTGCAGCATTTTTCAATAGTAAATGGCTAATGAATACAAAGTAACAATAAATTTGTATCGATCGGAAGGAGGAGTCTGAAGTTTGCAGTACCAAAAATCATCTTTTCTCAATGATAGTATTGAACATTTCTGCAGCATTGTTCAACGGTAAATGGTTAATGAACAAAAAGTAACAATAAATTTGGATCGATTGGAAAGAGAAGTATGAAGCTTGCAGTACCGAAAATCATCTTTTGTCAATGAAAGTATTAAAAATTTCAACAGCATTGTTCAACGGTAAATGGTTAACTAATAAAAAGTAACAATAAATTTGGATCGATCGAAAAGAGAAGTCTGAAGCTTGCAGTACCGAAAATCATCTTTTGTCAATGAAAATATTCAAAATTTCTACAGCATTGTTCAACGGTAAATGGTTAACGAATAAAAAGTAACTCGGATCAAACAGACAGTGTTGTTGTTTGAATTTTGGGGCATCGTCTCTGGGCATGGCGTTAAAAAAAATACATCTGTTGCGTAATATGAACAAAACGAAATGCAAAATTTTGAAAATTCTCGTATTTAACGACTCAACGATTAATTGTAAAATTAGTTACGCGATAAGTGTGGAAAAATGAAAAAAATTGGAGCCAAGGAGATGAGAGCAGAGACAACAGACGGTAGTTTCGAATTTTTTTTCCTCGTTACTCCCGTACTTTTGTTTCACGAGAATAATGAAAAAAACCGGCTGCGATGACAGCACAGTTGTACCACGGGGACAAAAAATAGTCGAATCTTGATCGATTGAAGTTCATTCGAAAGATTTTTCGTGTGACGTTTTTTTATTTCTTTCTTTTTCCGCTCCGTGTGTGTGTCTCTCTCTCTCTCTCTCTTTTTCATAACGAAGGGTAGTTTCCCGAGCAAGCCAAGGTGGCAATATTAACCAAACATTTTTTTGTCCCCGATTGTCAGGCAGTGTCACAACAAGCCACCCGAAGTCGTCTCAAAGCTATTCTCATTAACAACGTAGACCCGATTAAGCGTTGATTAATCATTAAATAAAAGGGTTAAATTAGTTAAAAATACCTTATTTAACTTCGGAATTACTGAGCGAACAATACAACATACCAATATGGCCGATGGGTTTTTTTTTCTAAGATAAAGCGCATGCGGACACAGACCGTGCCATCCTGGCCGCGAAAAAAGTCCCTAGTTCGTTTTATCGTGTTTCATTTAACGAGCCTCAGATGGCGCTTTTTTCCATCCTAACCTCTATATCATTTTCTATCGATCCTCTATATTTTTTCATAATATGTATTTACTCGATTCAGGTATTTTCGAAAAAAAAATTATTCATTTTTTTTTAATTTTAATGTAATAGCTTATTTATAAAATTAGTGAATTAATTCAAAATTTTCGAGCTCCCAATTCCGATCGTCTAGGTACTTTTCGATCGCGAATTAAAACGGAAGGATGGGCGAAAGGAACTAGACTCGTGGAATATAAAAGATAAAAATATAAAAAAGACGTAAATCATTCTAAAAGTTCTAATTTTTAATTAAATTCTATAAATTAATGGAACCCGCTTTAACAATAATATATAAGATGAGGATTTTTGTAGCTGCCAATGATGAATTACGTTATGCTGCTGGTACATATTTAGATTATTGTAAATTATATGTGTATTTTTTTAAATCAAAAACAATATGAAGAATGACCTTATACAAAATAGTGAGGTTTTTTTACAACGATGCCATATTCCGCTACAGCAGGAGTCAGATCCTCCATCGTCAGAGTGTAACGACGATCCTTTCCTTTTGTTTTTGTATTTTGATTCGCTCCTCTTGTCTTGCAATGCTGGAGAGCGTCATTGGCTATCTCAGAGATGAATTTCTGTGCTGCCAAGGAAACCAGTCGAACACTGAAAAGTACAATTAAATAAATTGTAGCGTTAACATGTGTTTTTTAGAAATTTCATTTAAATATCTGCTCATATAGTCAAAACATTCTGGCTAATTTTAAAGTATTCGCTACTCTAAAATGAAGATGTTTCGAATGAAAGATGTAACATGCTTTCTTATGTCAAGACAACGAATTTCACATTTTCCATGATTAACTTATTATGGTTCTCTCAAAAAAAAAAATAAATGCATACATTTCAACTTTTGACAATTAAAAACAAATGCCATTTAAAAAAAGATAAGATCAACATGTTTTAAAAGATTTTAGAACGTGGAATGATACAATATTGTTTAGTGTTCTTTCTTTTATCATTGCTTCTTCTTAAGATTTCAAACTCTAGAAATATTCCTAAAGTCTTTTCTTTTCAACATAATTTTTTTATTAGATTGTTCTGGGATAGATATATCATCAGGATATTTATCACAAATTCCAATTTAACGAAAAATGTATTTTGCTGAAATTAAATGTTTAAACAATTTCACCGCTATAAAATCTGCACAAAAAAAATATCTTTACCAAATTTTATCTTTACTAAACTTATACCTTTACTAAAAGTACAAGAAATTGAAAGATTAGCTGTTGAAAATCATTATTTTCAAAATAGACTTTTGTGGAATGATACAAATTTTAAATGTGAAAATCAACAGGTTTTCAACAATAAATAAGTATCTAGATTTCTAGAAAGTTAGTCTTTTAAATGCTACATATATTTTAGCATCTTGTTTTAAATTATCCACGAAAAATGTTGAGATATTCTATTAAAAATTATCATAATTATATCTAAATTATTTTTGTGCTAGTACTACTTTAAAAATATGTTTGTTAAAAATGTCAATTAAAAGAGAATTGTATTTTGTTGAAATCAAACGTTTGTTCAAGTTTTTAGCTACAAAAATCATACAAAAAATGTGTCTGTCGATATTTTAATAATGAAATTTATAATTAAAAAGCAAATTCTTAACATTGATCATACAAGAATACTTTTTGTTAGTTAAACATTTTCAAAACTACAAGACAAAAACAATCCCAATGTTAGGAGTCTTTTCCACTATTAGTGATAATAAAAGCTAAAGCTGTATAATGCGCAAAGACATGAGTTATTCTAATTTTAATAATAATAATAATAATAATAATAATAATAATAAAATACTAATAAATGCAAAATATGAATATTCATAAAAAATATCCTGCAAAAAGTTTTAAACTGGACTCAAGATATCTTAACTACTTCATTTCTTGATGAAATTCAGCATACATCGAAATTAATTTTAAGTATGTGTTTTGCAAAATATAAGAATTTATCACAATCTTAAAAACTACAATATAAATTCTTCAACGTTAATATTTTTTGTCATCTTTCGTAATAGCCAGTATTAAAATCCATCATTAAGTTAGTTCTATCATAAAATTGTTTTCTTAGGATTTTGTTAAAAATTTGCATAAACCTTCTTTGATACAAAGTGCAATTGTATAGTTAATTTCAAGAGGTTTCACTATGTAGAACTCGAGATATTTATTGTCAAAAATCACTATTTTCTGCAGTCTCCCATAAGAGCATGTATTAAATATTGCGATCTTAAACTCTTGATATCTTGACTTTTGAGTAGTGGAACGTGTTGAAATTTTGCACAGCTCTTTATTGCACTTCAAAGAAGCTTCCCTTAGTTTTTCAAAAAATTCTAAGATTGTAATTTTTTCAATTTTCATACATACGTAACAAGTACTGGTCACCTTGGATGACCTTGAATTTTGAGTATGTTGTTCTTGAAACAATTTGCAACAATTTTTCATAATAAATTTGAGCTTAAAAACCACATGGTATCGAGATAAATTGAGATAAAAACTTTTGATTTGACTGTACCGATAGAATTATCTTAAAGAACTTCAATGCAAATTTTACAAATTTTCTTCAAATAAATTTTGATTGATAATTTTGCTGGAACCTTGCGTGCTTAATCTAAAAATCTAAATCGTTGCGATACCTCAATCGCAAGCGCAAGGCAATATTTGAAAATGCTGTATGACATAGTGCGATAAAATCATATAAATAAATAATTACATTCTTGGATCCGTTGTATTGAATCCGGCTGTATGAAGGTAATGCTCGCTGATTGCGTCAGGTACCTGAGCAAAAAATTACATCGTTACGCTAGCGAGAATGAACATCGATAAGTGTTTATTTAAATGTCGTACGGTTGGCGTGTAGTCCTCAAGTTGAAGGAGGAAATCTGCGAGAGGCTGTCCTGCAGTTTTTGGCTCGGTGCTCGACGAAAAGCCTGGCGATGATTCACGTCCAAAATTTTCTGCCATTCTGCCGGGCTTTGACGAAATCGCTATAAAAATCAGGCTTTTTTTAAACCAGATTCTTTGTATACGGGCTACGACCAAAATTAACTCTACGACTCGTCGGTCATTGTTCGCGTTACAAACGTTGTTATTTTGAACGTGCGAGCCAGAACGAAAACAAACATATATTAGTCAGAAAGATAAATTGGAATAAGCTAATAACCGTTAAAATATGTTTCGAATATTTGAAATTTTCGATTAATCTGTTGCTTTTATCTTACAGTGAATTAGTAAACGTACTTAGCTAATAATTCTAAAGACAAGAATTCTCAACACTTGATGCAAATTGCTTCACGTTACAACAAACTGCAAGCTACAAATTGCAAATTGCTCTCCGAACTCCGACAGAGCCAGTGGCGCCAACAGAAGAAAAATTTTTGCCTATATTTTGCATTTTATTACTAAAATAGAGTAAACCCTATACGAAGATTGAAATAAATAGATGGAAACTTTGTCAAATGTGCATGAGGAAATAAAAAAATGTAATTGTTTGTAAAAAAATCAAATAGATGTTTTGTAATATTTTTTTTTATAATATATTCGATCTATAAAGAGGTTAACCTCCATAACTCGATCGATAAAATAGGCTTTGTCGATAATGTCGACGCAGCCCATTTTTCAGTGCTTTTATATATATACATATATATATAAAATATTATGTAGAAGAGAAGAATTCATTACATATTACATACATCGTGAACGAACGATGGATTGAATTATTGAATATCCAAATTTCTCGGCCAGCCGACTCGAGGTTTTAGAAATATTTTACAGCATCGTTTGATAGATCTTATGGAATGCTTGGCTCAAGTGTATTTTAATAAATATATTTCATAGTTCAGAATTCGCGAGGCGCGGTACGAAAAAATGAAGCAAATTTTGTGTGGGAAATTTGGGTAAGTAATAATTGTAAAATTTCTACTACAACGGATTCTTGATGACTGAAAAATGATAAAAGAAAAAAAAAACTTTACGATTAATTTCCTCAAAGTTTCTATTTGCGTTGTTACTTTCTTCAGAGTCAAATAAAATTCAAAGCCGATGATCAGAGGTTAGGTAGGTCACGGTTGTTCGACGTTTTTTTTTTTTTTGAAATTTTTTCATCAGCTATCCAATATCTTGAAATATAAATATCTTAAAATATAATATAAATAGCCGAAAAATGAATATCTTTAAATTTTGAATGGAGAATTATTATCGAGATGATTAAATATTGTACATTTTCTTTACAGACACAGCATTTTGCTGTTGTCCAAGAGTTCTCGTCATTCAGTCACAGTTATCAATACAAGGAATTTGATGTCTGGAAGGCTCGGCAGATATTGCAGGCCTATCTTGGCGTCACCTCAGTCCAGATACTATATAAATCCTCGAAGAGGTTACGGCATGGTCATCGCCAGAGTTCTGAGAGGAGCCTTGAAGCTGCGCTATATTTTGCTTGGCGGAGCACTCGGAGGTGGTGTTACAGCACAGAAAGTACGTTTTTTTCTGATCTGTTGTGAGATTCTTTTTATCTACTCTTCACGACGTACTCGAATCAAATTTTCATTTACAACGAAGTATGAACCAGTACTTTTACATAGAAATTATACAGAGCATTTTTTTTATTAGGATTAAATAATTAAAGCAGTTTGTTAAAATTTGTTAAATCTGTTAATTTGTTAAAATTTTGGATAAACTATCTTTGATGTCAAATGCATATGTGTATTAAATTTTAAGAAGTTTCTCTGCATAGAATTCGAGATATTCATTATCAGAAATTGCAACCTTAAACTCTAAATATCTTGACTTCTGAAAAGTAAAATTTCTTAAAATTTGGTACAGCTTTTTATAGTGCTTTAGAAGCTTTAATTAGTTTCTTTAAAAAATCCTACAAATTTTTTTTCTTCTAATTTTCATATATAAGTATTAAATATGGGTCACCTTGGATGACCTTGAATTTTGTGTATGTTGTTCTCGAATCAATCAGTAACAACTTTTTCTAATAAGCTTAAGCTGCAAAACCACTTGGTACGGAGAAAAAGTAAGATAAAAATCTTTGATTGATCTGTCATGGATATACTACCTTAAATTATAATTAAATTAAAAATTAAGAGTCGCAGAAGATTAATATTAAAAAGAATCAATAATATTTATTTCAGCAAGTACTTCTTGGTTGAAAGTTAGCCTTTTCAAACTTTTTTTCATTATAAAATATTTTTTGTTGAATAAAATTTTCATTTAAAATGAAATATCGATATTTTTAAGACAATGAGAAGTTGCTCAAGATAATTTTTATTTCTTTAAGTATATCTTAACTGAAAGTTTGTTTTGATTAATCTGTTATTGAAATTCCTATTTAGAATAAAATACTTATATTTTCAAAATAATCAACAGATTTTATTATAAAAAATATATTTTTCTATTTAGTTTTTCAAGTGCTAAGGCAATTTTATTTGTTCATCATTATAAACGTCAGTGAAATAAATGATACAATGATGTAATAGGTTTATTCAGACTTCTTTACAATGTATTGTAGTAATTTTGAAAACAATGAGAAATAGCTAAATTTCTTCAAAGTTTCACCAAATTTTATGATAAATATGCTAAATTTTTAACTTTTCGCTAAATAGTTCAAAAGATATCAAATTTAACATTAATCGAACGTTTAATTTATTTCTTGTGAAAAATGCATAGATTACAAATTTATTAATCATAAAAAGTTAATAAAATCATAAAGTGCTCTAATATGTTGTTTTTTTGCAGAAATATGAAGAGTGGAAAGACGGACTACCTGACTTGAGTTGGATGGGAGATTTAAAGCCTACCGAAGAGCAATGGCAGACCTTCATGAACTCAGTAACAATGTTGAAGACAAATGTTGTAGATAAAATTGAGATAGGTGAGAGATAGTGTTAGAATTCATTGATAGTCGTTATATTCATTACGTAATTTATCGTGAAGGATGAAAATGACTATTTTTCTTATATACATCTGTACAATAATTGGGCTTTGTCGCAAATTAAATAACAGATCCAAGAATAAAGGAATTGGGTGAGGCTAAATATCAACAGTATAGAATGTGGTTTCAGCAACGTTTAGACAATGCGATCAAAGCAGCTGAGAGTCGTAAAATAACGAACGAGGACGACAATTCGTCTCAAGGTGAGTCGTGTACAATGCATGAGAAAAAAAAATTTCAAAAATTCCAATTTCAATAAGATTCCTATTTCTTTTTGTTTAATGTAAAAAAAAGATGCAGTTCCTTTTTCCTGTGCTGAACTCTGAGAGAGCTAGAAGCTTGTGAAGCTACACATGATATTTATTTTTTTGAACATTTGCATGATCGAGTGTGCTGCTACGCTCTCAGATTACATCATTACCATGGCTGATCTTAAGCTTTCTTTTATTTAAGGATGTATGGGACAGATAATCCCAGCAAAGAGTAAATTTTTGACATTAATTTTGTAAAATTCAGACTCTAGCTTTTGCTAAATAGATGCCAATTTTTTAGTCTTAGTTTGACTGTCAATTGGCAATTGAAGCATATTTTAACAACAATTTAAACATTTTTTATTATTTAAATAATTAAAATAACAAAGATTTTAGTAAAACGTATTTATATTTTGTCTGTACAAAATGAATCCTACTACGAACATATAAAAAAAAAATTCAGAAGAATCTCAAATTTCAAAATTTGTATTCAGTGCAAATTTACAAATTCTCCATAAGAAGCAATGTTTAATCTCAACAACTTCGGAGTTTGATAATTCTTAAATCACTCAGTAAAAAGATTTCAAATTTGGCACAACATTTTTTTCATATGCTTAAGAGCAAAATATCAAAAATGTATCAATTTTTCATATTTTTAAAAATATCGCTCATACATCCTTAAAAACAAATGCACTTTTTTTCCCATAATAATTTTATTTGGTCTGTTCTGTTCAGGTGTATACGAAGCGCTCACAGCCATAGCAAATCAAGTTTACTCAGGTGTGTAATTGACAAAAAGATCATTACAAGATTTTCCAAAAAATAATACACGAAGCTACAAGTCTGTCCATTCAGCATTAATCACATTGTTTGCTTTTTCACGAGCAAAAAGAAAGTAAAAAAAAGTATAAGTAAAACGACTGTGGCGACCCTTTTCATCCCTCTCGTTGTTTATTCACAAGTCTTCAATACTGAATGGGACAGACCCCTTTTTTTCACTGCTTCTTTTTTTATTTTGCTTCTCACGTTATTCAACATCAAACATTACATGAAATTTTACTTCATTTATGAATCTCTCGTGGATATTCTTTCTCATGGTCCATTATCCTTCCATCGATAATTTTTTGAGGATTTATGGGACAGACAATCCTAGCAAAAAGTAAATTCTTGACATTAATTTCATAAAATACAGACTCTGGCTTTTACTGAAAAGTTGCCAATTTTTTTAGTTTATCTATTCATTGGCAATTTGAGCATATTTTGAAAACAGTTTAAACATTTTTTTATTTTTTAAACAATTAAATAAAAAATTTTTAGCAAAACATTTTGAAATTATTGTCTATACAGAGTGACTACGAATATATAAAAAAAATTCAAGAGAATCTAATACGTAAAAATTTGTATTCGGTATGAATTTGTGAATTCTCCATAAGAAGCTATATGTTAAATTTCAGCAATTTGGAAGTTTTGAAGAAATTTTTAATTGTTCAATAAAACGATTTTCATCGCCCATACATTCTTAAGAACAAAATACTAAAAGTTTATCAAATTCTCATATTTTGAAAAATATCGCTCATACATCCTTAATAATTTTTTTTGTCTAATCATAAATCATGAGGCTTATTTATTTTTTAGATACTAAAAAAGATCTGACGAATAAAACCATAGCTTATGCTCGTCCTCTGTTTCACGAAGACGACGAGGAACGTCGAAAATCACGTAAGTTAATATATTTTCGAATAATCTTGAAAATTATGACAAATTCTTCATTTTCAAAATTTTTCTTTTTCGTGACAGAAACATCGCAGCAAAGATTAGACGCTATGCAAGACGAAGTTATGCAAATACAACTGAAATATCAACGCGAGCTCGAACGACTCGAACGCGAGAATAAGGAATTGCGGAAGCAAATGTTATTAAGGGGGAACCAAAAAATTAATAATCGTAAAATAAAGGTAAGAATTATTTTTTAAAGCGTTACAGTATTGTAGAAATAATTATTTTCTTGATAATATTTACTGTAATTTTTTGTCGTTGCAGAAATCTCTGATCGATATGTACAGCGACGTTTTGGATGAATTGAGCGATTATGATAGCGCTTATTCCACAGCTGATCACTTACCGCGCGTTGTCGTTGTTGGTGATCAGAGTTCTGGGAAAACATCTGTTTTGGAAATGATAGCCCAAGCTAGAATATTTCCTAGGTAAATTTTTTTTATTTTAAACTGATTACGTCCATTTAAGGATGTATGATCGATAGTTTTAAAGATATGATTATTTGATAAATTTTATTTCATTTTATCTTCATACCATGTGGTTTTTGAGCTTAAGTCAATTAAGCAAAGTTGTTGCTAATTGTTTCAAGAACAACATATTCAAAATTCAATATCGTATTTATTATTTTTGAATAAAAATTTGTAGCAAATTTTTAAACGTTGTATTTTTGATAATACTTTATTTGCTACAATATTATTCATGTTGTTTCATTTTCATTAAAAAATACTATACTAATTGTTTTGTTTTCGTAATTTTATTTCGTGATTTAAATAAAATGTATATTATTTGTAAATTTTACATTTTGATGCCGGACGTAATAAATCCTGAATTCAAAACATTCAAAAATTCACGAATAATTTAATAATTCGAATAATTCGCCAATTTTCGAATTATTCGATTCGGAACGAATAATTCGAAAGTTCGAATTATTCGCAGACCCCTGATAAAAAGTAATGCTCAATGCATTACTCGTTCTCGTAAAATGTTAATTTAGAATAACTCGATCGTTATTGTTCCAGGGGAGGTGGTGAAATGATGACGAGGGCTCCGGTGAAAGTAACCCTGAGCGAAGGTCCGTACCACATAGCCCAGTTCAAGGACAGCTCGCGAGAATTCGACCTGACGAAGGAATCGGAATTGGCGGAGCTGCGACGCGAGGTCGAGCTGCGAATGAAGAACAGCGTGAAGAATGGCAAAACGGTGAGCCAGGAAGTAATATCGATGACGGTAAAAGGCCCGGGTCTGCAGCGTATGGTGCTCGTCGATTTGCCTGGAATCATCAGCACGGTGACGGTCGACATGGCCGAGGACACCCGGGACGCGATTCGGCAAATGACTCAGCAGTACATGAGCAATCCGAACGCGATTATTCTGTGCATCCAGGACGGCTCGGTGGACGCGGAACGGAGCAACGTGACCGACCTGGTCGCCCAGATGGACCCGACGGGGAAGCGGACGATTTTCGTCCTCACGAAGGTCGACATGGCCGAGGAGAACCTGACGAATCCGGAGCGTCTGCGTAAAATATTGTCCGGAAAGCTGTTCCCGATGAAGGCTCTTGGATATTTCGCCGTCGTAACGGGACGGGGCAGGCAGGACGACAGCATACAGACGATCAAGGACTACGAGGAGAAATTCTTCCGGAACTCGAAGCTGTTCAAGGACAGCCTCGCGATGTCCGGCCAGGTTACGACGAGGAATCTGAGCCTCGCGGTCGCCGAGTGCTTTTGGAAAATGGTCCGCGAGACGGTGGAACAGCAGGCGGACGCGTTCAAGGCGACCAGATTCAACCTCGAGACCGAGTGGAAGAACAATTTTCCCCGTCTGCGGGAGCTCGACAGGGACGAGCTCTTCGAGAAGGCCAGAGTCGAGATTCTCGACGAGATCGTAAACCTGTCGCAGCTCTCGCCGCGGCACTGGGAAGAAGTTCTCATGTCGAGAATCTGGGACAAAGTCAGCATGCACGTTTTCGAAAACATTTACCTGCCGGCCGCGCAAACGGGCGATCCGGGAACGTTTAACACGACCGTCGACATAAAGCTGAAGCAGTGGGCCGAGCAGCAATTGCCCGCGAAGAGCGTCGAGAGCGGCTGGGAATGTCTCAAGCAGGAATTCGAGAATTTCATGAACCGGGCGAAGCAGAGTCCCGATCACGACGACATATTCGACAATCTGAAGAACGCGGTCGTTACCGAGGCGATGAAGCGGCACTCGTGGGAGGAGAAGGCCTCGCAGATGCTCCGAGTTATCCAGCTGAACACCCTGGAGGATCGGAACGTAAACGACAAGCGCGACTGGGACGAGGCGGTCCGATTCCTGGAGACTTCGGTAAAGGAGAAGCTCGCGAGCACCGAGCACATACTTCATGAGATGCTGGGCCCTTCGAGGAAGGATCGCTGGCTGTATTGGCAGAGCCAGACGAGCGAACAGCAGCTCAGGGCCGCGGTTAAGAACGAGCTCGACAAAATTCTGTACAGCGATAAAAAGCACACCCCGACTCTGACTCAGGACGAGTTGACGACCGTGAGGAAAAATCTTCAACGGAACGGTTACGAGGTCGACAACGAATTCGTTCGGGAGACCTGGCATCCGGTCTATCGAAGATTTTTCCTCCAGCAGAGCCTCTCGAAGGCGTACGACTGCAGAAAAGCGTACTTCATGTATCACAACGGCCACGAGAGCGAGACCGAGTGCAACGACCTCGTCCTCTTCTGGCGGATCCAGCAGATGCTCAAGGTCACCTCGAAGGCGCTTCGCCAGCAGATAATGAACCGGGAGGCCCGAAGGCTCGACAAGGAGATAAAGGAAGTCCTGGAGGACTACAGTCAAGACGGCGAGATTAAGGAAAAACTGCTCACGGGGAGACGAGTCACCTTGGCGGAGGAACTCAAGAGGGTCAGGCAGATTCAGGAAAAACTCGAGGAGTTCATTCAAGCGCTCAACAAGGAGAAATGAATATAGTCGATGAGGAAACGAAGGATTATTCGTACCGAGAAGATAAATCGTGTCTGAGGGATCGTCGTGAAAAACCCTGGTGGTTTTTTTTTACTTTGAAGTTATTGTTGAAACACGATATTCGTGCTTTGTCGCGAATATTTTCTCGTTCCTCGGATCGCCAGGTTCGGAGCGCAAAACGATTCTTGGAAGCACGCCCAGTGTCCAACGTTTTGTTACGGAGGAACAGAGCGAAGTACGAGTCATTAGAATTCTGGTCCACGAGCTCCGTACGCTTCGATACTGTAGAAAACCACCTTTTTTTTCGTACGTCTCGTTTGCTGATGAATTTATATTTATTTTTTTTCGCCCGGAAGACTGTATGGCGGAGCTCGTGCTTCTCCGCGAGCACAGAGTCTCCTTCAGACCCGAAAGTGCTGACGCGATCGCACGAGTTGCTTCGACTTTTTATTTGCGACGAGCACCAAAAGTACGGATTGAACGTGATCAAATTGTATATCGTTGCGTCTCGCATGTACATTATGAAGAAATAAAGAATAGCCGAATTATATGCACTTTATTGATTCATATTTTAAGGGGGTAGACTACTCTAGAGGTCGAAAAAATAGGCTTTTTGCGGATTTTTTTTTTTTCAGAAATACTACAAAATAAATCGAGATTATTAAAAAGGGTGTTTATCATACATATAAGTGACTGTATAAAATAATTTTTTTTGAAGCTATTTATTTCAAAATAGCGGCTGTGCAGCGTTTTTCCGTTTTTTCAAGTTCTGATGATTTTTTTTTCGATTATATATAATACTTGCTATAGAAGTACGAAGGATTTTTTCGATATTACTGATTTTTGGCAAAATGGCGCACTTCTAAAGTGGAAAGTGAAATAATTGCCTAAAAAATCGTCAGGTAATTGTTAATAACAAATGAACGATGCTATATTTAAAAAAATGCTACGTAATTTCATAGACAATGTATTTTTCAATGTATATTCCAAATTTCAAGTGAATCGGTAGAAAATAGTCTGAGTTATGTTTCCGGCCAACCTAAAAAATGCAGTTTTGAGATAAATGCGTTTGAAGTTTGAAATTTTTAGTGAACTATAGCGTTCAGCTTGCTGTAGGCTAGGCAGCCTTGTACAAAAATTCGAAAAACGAGTATTTAGACATTTTTCTCAGCTACAATATTTTGGGACATCATTTTTGAGGTCCTGGGGAACCTTAAAAAATTGTTGTGTTTAAAAAATTAGATCTTGTTTAGTCATAAAAATACTATATAATAATACATATACACAAAAGTTTTGTAAAAATACGTTATAAATATTCGTAAAAATAGTTAATTAATTTCAATGAATCCAAAATACGACTTCGATTATTAATTTATACATACATTTTTTGTATTAATGTATGTAAATTATATCATAAATTTGTATGCATAATATTTTTTTTTGCGTGAAGAGGCGAATTTTGCAGGAACATGCAGTCTTTGATAAACTTTCTTAATAATTATATATCGATACGTTTGTTTTACATATAAAATGTTTACAATGAAATAATTATTACAGATATTACATTCAGAGTTTTCTAAAGTTAAATTTGATTTAATGTTTATTTCAAAATTATTATAAAATTACGTTTTTGAGGTTATACACGGGCTCCTAGTTTCAAATCAAAACAATTCTTTCAAATGTTCGACGACCCTACATTTTTATTTGATAAATGAGTTTCTCACGTTAAATTTATACCATACACTTTATAATAAAATTCTCTGTTAAAATCTCTCTAACCTATCTTTTTTTACACAAAGCGTTCAAAAAGTTATCTTTACTCATTTATAAAAGAAATTCGCGCGATGAGGAATACCTGAAGATCCTAAAACAAAAAAAATAATTTTCATATAGTTGACTTCGTTTTCAATACATATATTTTATAAACAATCGTTCGTTATACATTTTTATGAAATCTTTGTTTTAATTAATTTATAAAAACAATATCCGTTTATTTACTGGTCAGGTAACTAGAAACAACGAATTCAAAAGACCTTCTGAATTCGTTGCTAGAAGAATACGCGACTAACAATTTTTCAAATTCATAAAAGTCGTAATTTTTTACCGCGCTCGCCAGATGACGCTACTGGTCGTGCGCGCGCACAAATATTCTCGCGCCGCCCCCGTTTCTCGTGTTCGCACGGAACTTCCCATTCCAAAATTAGTAAATAAAGATGGCGGCAAGGTACGAGTCGTGTGCTGTGTCGGTGCTCGAAAAATGTCTCGTAAAATGAGAGAAAAGCCGCGAATCCACGTAATAATATCCGTCAAATGACGAGTCGAAGCTCAAAGGACGTTTCCACGAGATAGTGAAAAGGGATAGAGGGCGATCAGGCCGGTCGTTAAGTCATAAATAATATTCCGTGTAAATAGTGCTGTTTGTTAAATCGTTAAGTAAAATAATTATCTCGAGTATACGAGCGATTTTTATGAAAAAAAACGTGCCTATTTATTCGGCTGGGGCTCATTATTTGGCTAAAGGAGAGGATAATTTAGCTCCAGAGTTCACAGTAAGTATATATATATATGTATATGAGTATCGTCGTACTATTTATAGAGAGGCTCTCTCGCAGATGAGCCTCCTGCTCGTCGGGAGTCCAAAGTTTACCGATTTATTGTTCGATCGAGAAAATTTATTAATCGGATGCAGGACCGTTGTAAATGTTGCTCCGAGTGCCACGGGAGGAATGCGAGAACGCGATCCCGCGGTGTCTCGAGTGGGCGCTCGAATTGCCCAATATTTAATCCGAGCCTCGAAGAAAGTACATTTACATCAGAATCTATATACGAGTGTGACTCGCCCACGCGAATTAAGGGGTTTCGATACACATAACGAAATAATACAAAATTCGTTCAAATTTGAAGAGGATATTCTTTCATACGAAACGCGTAAACACGAATTTTTTTTCGAATTTTCGTCTAATTATTTTTCCGAACAATTCAACCATGAAATATCATTTTTTAGACAATATAGATATACTCGAAAATTACTCGAAAACAATGTAGACGATTTTTTATTCTGAATTTGTATAAATTTGTTTAGTGGCAAAGAACGTTCTTTCAAATTTTCATCGTGTTCTTAATAAATTTCGATTCACTACACTTCAAACATGTAAAGATTCATTTATTTTCGCCAACGGTACCGAAACCCCTTAATACATTCGATTCGGTCTTTTCAACAGGTTTACAAAAAAAGCTGCGGGTTACTCACCGAAGCTGAGGAATAATCCAGTTGTCGAGTACACAAGCCAAAAGGGCTTGACCGATTCACTCAAATATCAGGGAGTTTCTATTTCTGTTCGTCGAAACCTACATACCGATTCGTTGGTCTTTGCTGTTGCGAGCCTCTTTTTTCTTTTTTTTTTTCCCCCCTCGTCGTTCCATCCTCTTCGACTCACACTGACACGTTTTACTGAGCTCAATTGACAGTACCATTCTTGTTCTTGTTCTCAAACCCCCGCACACAGCGAACTCTCGAGACTTTGTAAGAAGCTGCCTGTTCCTCGCAGTCGTTGCAAATTTTCACGCCGGCAGGTTCTCCTTCCGGAAGACTCGTTCCTCTTCCTTTCAATATCCAATGACTTTGAAGTTTGCATCGTTTAGATGCAACGAATTTAAAATTGTGTAGGGGGTGACAGAATTTTTTCATCTTCTTTACCCCTAAAAGGATTGGGTTCCGTAGGACTGATTCCTTTTGTATTTAAAGACTTGATTTTAATGACGCTTTGAAGAAGAATCAAAAAGAAGTTGGATAAATTTTAAAAAATTCGTTGCATTCCAACGATGCAAACTTCAGTCATTTCCATCCAGAAGTTGCGTCACTGATTTTCATTCAACTTTGGCTCCACGATTCTGAATAATCTGCTCCGATACCTAGTTTGAGATGTTGATTAAAGATATGAGTTATTGGTATTATTGAATCATTCGATGACGTATGTTGATCTCGAAGATAATTCTGTTTATCGATGGTACAATCATGTTTGGAATGTTTGGCGAACAATTTTATAGTGAATGCGTCTGATAATTATTTTCTCCTCATAGAAAAAATATGTATATATTTTTAAATACAGAGGGAAAGTTGTAATTTCATTGCTTTCTAACAATAAAAATGTCATGAAAGTGAAAAATATTTTCTTACAAAAGTAACGCTTTCATTCGTTAAGGATTCATGGGACAGATAATTCTAGCTGAAAGTAAGTTTTTTACGTTAAATTCGTAAAACCCAGATTATCGCTTTGGCTAAAAAGTTGCCAATTTTTTGAGTCATAGTTTGACTATCAATCGATAACTTGAGCATATTTTAACAATAATTTAAATATTTTTTATTGTTCAAACAATTAAATTAAAAACAAATTAGTGAAACGTTTTAAATTTACTGTGTATATAAAATTTAAACTACAACAAATTCACAAGAATCTGATGATATTAAATTTGCATTCCGTGCAAATTTACGAATTTTTCATAAGAAACAATGTTAAATCTCAGCAACTTTGAAGTTTGATAACCATTCATAAACCATTTAGTAAAACGATTTCAAATTTGGCAAACAATTTTTTTACAAAATATCACAAATTTATTAAATTCTTATATTTTTAAATATATTGCTCATACATCTGCAAAATATTACAGAATTTGCTACTTCTAGTAAAATAGAAATCTATTTTGAATATCTCTTTTTTCAACCAAGTGCTCTAGTGAAACTTTCTCTTCACATTATCAACATATATTTTACTATAAAAATATGTATGCAGTTTCATATTTTTCCTTTTTTTCAAGTACTTATAAAGATTCTAATAATTGAGATAAATGCAAAAAAGGTTGGTTATTAACTTCCTGTACAATGCAAAGTAACTTATTAAGAATTATAAACGCTTATCGAAATTCAGATTTGAGAAAATTATTAAAAGTTGTAGCTATGGACGAATTTTTATATCGTATATTAACTTTGAAAATAATATTGTGCATAAATGAAACACAATTTATGATTTTCGAATATGCAGAACATTTATAATTTAGTTGAAAGGAAATTTCTTTAGACAAAGTGGAAGAGAAAATAATAGCTTCATTACTTTTCGATAATATATGAATATTATGAAAATGAAAAATACTCTCTCATGAAAGTAACGTTTCCATTCACTGAATTCCAATTTCCATCTCCATTCATTTTGGAGTTGACAGTTTATAATTACATTTATTTATTTTGAATTTTTATCTACATAGTAAAGTATTTCAATAAAGTTTTCTCTCAATACCAACAAACTATGAATGACTATGAATGTATTAATGGACTATTACATTTTTTTTCGGCTAGAGCAAGAATGTTGGGTATCGACTTCTGGTAGGAGTTGCAATGAATTATTGAATGAATTAAGAGTGTTGAGTTCTTAGAGCAAAAAATCAAAAGTTTGACAACGTTTTTTCCCATACGAAGTTATTTGAGAATAAAAAATTATTTTAAAAAGTTGCTGCAAATTAACTGAAGAAAAACATAATTGAAATTCAAGGTCATCCAATGACAGGTTTGATGTATGTGATTGCACAAAAAAATAATGAAATTTTTTTGAAAAATGAAATAAAGATTCTTTAACTCTATACAAAGATCAATGCAAAATTTTACTTGAATTAGAAAGCTTGTTACTGATATATTTATTATACAAAATAGCAACTTCAAACACGTGTTATTATGGGAAGGTACAAAAAAGCACTTTTTAATAATTAATATCTTAATGAGGAGCTTTCTAATCGTCGTGAAATTTTTATACAACCTTTTAAAGATGTTACTTAATATTGTGTAAAATTTTCCATCATTTTCGATTTTCAACACAATATCCTTAATATCTTAATGTGAAGTTTCGTAATAGTCGTTAATTTTTTATACAATCTTTCAGAAATGTTACTTAATACTGTGTAAAATTTTCAAAAAATTTCCATCATTTTTGTTTTTGAACACAACATTCTTAACATCTTAATGTGAAGTTTTGTAACTAATACTGTGTAAAATTTTCAAAAAATTTCCATCATTTTTGTATTTAAACACAACATTCTTAACATCTTAATGTGAAGTTTTGTAACAGTCTTTACATTTTTATACAACCTTTTAGAAATGTTACTTAATATTGTATAAAATTTTCAAAAAATGTCCATCATTTTTGTATTTAAACACAACATTTTTAACATCTTAATGTGAAGTTCTGTAATGGTCGTTACATTTTTATACAACCTTTTAGAAATGTTACTTAATATTGTGTAAAATTTTCAAAAAATTTCCATCATTTTTGTATTTAAGCACAACATTCTTAACATCTTAATGAGGAGCTTCCTGACAGTCGTTAAATATTAATACAACCTTTAAGAAATGTAACTTAATGTAATGCAAAATTTTCCATAATTTTCGACGTTGAACACAACATCCTCAATAATTATACAATCTTAAAACAATTGAAAGTGCAATTAAATGGCGATAAAGTAAGTGATTCATGGAATTGGAGCGAACTCTCTTGGAGATGACGTCATGGGACCATTAGTCAGAGAATATGGGTAGGAATGGTCGCGTATTGGGATCGCGTATGGAGCGTCTTGGTAGCGATGGAAGAAGCGTAGGGTAAAAAAGAGAAAAGCGTGTGAGGGACAGAGCGTTCTTTCGCACAAACGCTGACGGTATACAACGTGTGCTCTTTCGAGATTCGACGCCTACGAGCAGTGAAATTTCGCTGAGCTGTGTTGCTCGCTTCTGAAAGAGAAAGAAAGAGAGAAAGAGAGAGAGAGAGAGAGAGAGAGAGAAGGATGGTGCTTTTTGGAGCGTACGCTTTCGTAGAACCGATTCGAGTATCCGGTGTGTCCGACTTCCCATAAACACGCTTCAATACACACGAATTAGTCGAAAAACTATTATTATTATTATTGTTTGATCTCGAATTGACAATGGGAATTCACATCTCGTTCCGTTTCAAGTTCCAATAATTGAAAAATGAATTTCGTTAAATTTTTAACTTGAAAACTTGCACAAATCTTCTTGGATGTTATCTGAATATGTGGTCCAAATTTAAAAAGGTTTTACCACGTAGAAGTCAAGATATTTATTGTTTAAAATCATGATTTTTCGGGCTTTTCCATATAAGAGCACGTGTTTGATGTCACGAGGTTCAACCTTCAATATTTTGACTTCAAGATGGTGTAACTTGTTGAAATTTTGCACAGATTTTTATATAACGTCAAAGAAACTTCGTTTAGTTTTTCAAAAAATTCTGACATAAAATTGTTTCGATATTTTTTAAATCATGTAGCAAGTATACTCTTGGATGACCTTGAATTTAGAGTATGTTGTTATTTAGTCAATTTTCAACAACTTTCCTTAATTAACTTATTCTCGCAAATTACTTTGAATGTCAGAAAAACCGAGATGTGGTATTTTTGATTTTAAGAGAACTTAGTACAATGCACATTTTTACACATTTTATTGTTTTTATTGTTAATTTTTTACTGTTTTTTGAAAATATATTTGAATGTGTTTCACATTTTTCCAATAAGAAAGAAATTAAAGGAAACTTGTTGTTTCAGTCTAACATTTAAATGTAGTAACGAGAGATAATTGATTGTCTTGTTAAGGATCTATGAGCTAGACAATCGCAGCAAAAAGTACATTCTTGACGTTCAATTCGTAAAACTCAGATTCCGACTTTTGCCAAAAAGCTGCTAATTTTTCTATTTTCGTTTGAATATTTGACAAATTGAGCACTTTTTCAAATAATTTAAATATTTTTCGTTGTTTAAGTAATTAAATTAAAAAAGTGTTAGTAAAACGTATTTAAAATTGCTGTCTATGACAATGTGTACAACTACGAATAAAAATATTTACAAAACTCACGAAAATCTTGTATTTTAAGGATGTATGGGATAGAAAATCCTAGCAAAAAGTAAATTCTTGACATTAAATTCATAAAAACCAGACTCTTGCTTTTGCTAAAAAGTTGCCAAAATTTTTTGAGTCTTAGTTTGTATATCAATTGCCAATTTGATCATATTTTAACAATAATTTATACATTTTTTATTGCTTAAATAATTGAATAAAATGAAATTTAGTAACGTTTTTAAAATACTGTCTATATGAAATAAACTCTAGTATAAATATACATATTTTAAAAAATGCACATATAAGGATTCTAATTTTGCACACAATTTTTCCATATGCTTAAGAACAAAAAATTAATTTAAATTAAATTTATCAAACTCTCGTATTTTAAAAAATTACTCATAAATCCTTAAGTCTCGTCCTCAATCCTCAAATTGAATAATAATGAAATACACTTACAGTATTTCACTGTATTTTTATAATTAAAGGTTTTTCGCGAAACGATGAATTATCGTTAATTTTGTCAAAAGTCTTAAAAATTTAAAAATAATATAATAAATTTTACTATGTACTTTTTTTTTACTAGTGGCGTTTGATAACTTTCAATTTTTTTTTAAAAACGTTTGACACTTATCTATAAATTTTTAGATAATTTTTATGCAAACCAATTTTTATTTGCAAACGAGAATAATAAGATTTTATTTGACAATTTATTTTCAAATTTTTCACCTGCCTCAGTCAAAAAGTTGTGCTCAGTTCACAGAGCGTGTTATGAAACGATTTTTTCGCAACAACGTCGAAAAATCTTTTCCCTCCGTCTCTCCTTGACATCCAAAAGATTTTGGCTTGGTGTATTGTTCGTCAACCGTGAAATAATCATTTCGTTCACACGAATTTATCGAAGTTTTTAAATAGACGATGAAAAATAGTTATACAGCGGGGGAAGAGGGATGGATGAACATTTTTTTTTCTTTTTTAATTCCATTAAAAATGACGAGAGAATCGGCGAGAGCGGCCGACGAATTGGCACTACGAGCGTGTCGCGCACACGTAACAGACGTCAGTAATTTTGCGAGTCTAAGTGGTAGAGTTCCGCGTCACGTCGGCCGTGTACATCTCACCATTTACTCTCTTTCTCTCTCTCTCTCTCTCTCTCTCTCTCTCTCTCTTTCTCTCTCTCTCTCTCTTTCTCTCTTTCTCTCTCTCTCTCTCTTTCTCTCTCTCTCTCTCTCTTTCTCTCTCTCTCTCTCTTTTTCTCTCTCTCTCTCTCTCTCTCTCTCTTTCGCACCGTGGGTGGTCAGCCTCACCGATTGCCAATAATAATAATAATAATAATAATAATAATAATAGCAATGTTCTAAAGTCAGGGAAGTTCCGGAATTTCATGAATAACGGGCGCGATGAACGAATAAGCGCGGACAAAATAATTCATCGGAAAATGATATTGTTTCTTTTTTTTTCCCTTTCTTCAGTAATTTTCCTCTTATACGCGCTACGTATCGAGTATCGTCGAATATAATATATCGACGCTCCAAACACGATTCAGACTCATCATTTGAAATAAATTTCAACAAATTATTTCCGCATTCAGTATATACTTTTTATATAAGTTTTATGATATTTGTCGATTTGGAAAACTGTTGTTATGAATTTATTAAGGGGTTTCGATAGTTATAACGAAATAATAAAAATTCGTTCAAATTTTGAGAGGATATTCTTTCATATGAAACGCGTAAACACGAATTTTTTCGAATTTTCGTCTAATTATTTTCCGAACAATTGAACCATGAAATGGCGATTTTTAGACAATATAGATATACTTTTCGTGTATAAGAATGTAACTTCAGCACTTGATTACTCGAAAATAATGTAGACGATTTTTTTCTTCTGAATTTATATAAATTTGTTTAGTGGCAAAGAACATTCTTTCAAATTTTCATCGTGTTCTTAATGAATTTCGATTCCCTATACTCTTAACATGTAAAACTTTATTTGTTTTCGCCAAGGCTATCGAAACCCCTTAAGGGTGTTGAGTCTGGAGAGCAAAAAATCAAAAGATTGGAAACTTTTTTCTTCCATACGAAGGCGCTTTGGAGTAAAAATTTATTGAGAAAAGCTGCTGCGAATCAACTGAAGAGAAACATATTTGAAATCCACGGTCATACATCAGGTCTGTGTAATTCGACAAATAAATGGTGAAATTTTTTTTATAAATTAGATGAAACTTCTTTAACGCCATACAAAGATCAGTGCATAATTTAATTTCAATTAGGAAGCTCGCTACTGAGACATTTATTACACAAAATTGCAACTTTTGACACGTGTTTTTTATAAAATTTGTTTTAAAAAGTTGTTGCAAATCCACTGACGAAAATCATATTTGAAATTCAAGGTCATCCAATGACAGATCTACTCTTTATGTGATAGCACAAAAAAAGTGATGAAATTTTTTTGAAAAATTAGATGAAGCTTCTTTAACGTCATATACAAAGATCAGTGCAACAGATTTCACATATATTAGGAAGCTCGTTACTGAGATATTTATTATACAAAATTGCAACTTCAAACTCGTATTCTTATGGGAAGGTACAAAAAATAGCCATTTTTAATAATTAATATCTTGATGAGGAGCTTCCTAATCGTCGTGAAATTTTTACACAACCTTTTACAGATGTTACTTAATATTAGGTAAAATTTTCAAAATATTTCCATCATTTTTGTTTTTGAACACAACATATCCTTAAGGAGGTATTAGCCATATATAGTTACTAGTCAAACGAGACCGTTTTGGCTTATTTTTAAGGTAAGTTCTATCATTTTATCTTTTACTTAGGAAATCATTGAACATTAGAACAAAAACCTTCATTGATACCTTCTTTGATATGACATGCATATGTGTATCAAATCTTAAAAGGTTTCACCACATAATTTATTGTTAAAAATTCCAATTTTTGTTACTCTCCCATAAGAGCCTGTGTTAAATATTGATGCGATTTTCAATCCTAATCAATATCTTAAATTCTAGACGTTGAACCTTCTTAAAATTTAGCATAGCTCTTTATTGTGCTTCAAAGAAGCTTTCCTAAGTTTTTAAAAAAATTCTTAAGATTTTTTATTGTAATTTTCATACGTATATAGTAACTACAGGTCACTTTGTACGACCTTGAATTTTGAGTATGTTGTTCTTGAAACAATGTGCAACAACTTTTCTTAATTGACTTAAGCTCAAAAATCACATGGTATGGAAATAAATGAGGATAAAAACTTTTGATTTGACTGTATCGATAGAACAACCTAAATCGGGCGCCATGGCGCTACATTTCTGCACACTGAACAGTAGTATAATGGAATAATTGCAGCTGATGTTTTTGTTTCACTCATTGAAATGCGAAAAAAAGGCGTTTTAATCGCAGATGGAATAATAAAGGATTGGAAAGTTGGGAGACAGTTCGAGTGGCATTATATATATATTCGCATCAGGAGAAAGAGAGAATGAGCGAGGAGCGTCTCGATATATGCGTTTTTGTACTCTTGCTAAAAATACCGAATGAGAACCGATCAAGTATCGAGAACGGGAGTGCGGTCGCGTCGTCTTTTCTTCGTCTTCGTCGTCTCTCCGACACGCTCACGGCCGGGCACACACGTGTGCCCCATCCTAGCCAATTGCCAGCGAAATATCCGAGGAGTGCATCGCCTTCCGCTATAATAATGCCTCAAACACACACGACGAACAAAATATAAGAACCTTCCGACTCTTATCAGCCATTAATAATAATGTACTATGAGCGATATTTTTTAAAATATGAGAATTTCATTACTTTTCCATTTTTTGTTCTTAACGGGTTTCGGTACTTATACTTATCTGATTACAAGATCTTCAGTAAAATATAATGCTTTTCTGCAAGGTACAACTGTCGCTCTCTAAATTTTTTTTTTGCATAAAGTGACTTCAAA
>JAPYYW010001594.1:0-27977 GCA_030522545.1 Cremastinae sp. A BG-2022a
ATTTTTTTAGCCGTCACACGACAGCGATGTCACGTTTCTAGACATGGCGCCTGCCGCAAGCTGGAATATCCTTTTTTTCTGTCACTTTATCATTAATTTAAAAAAAAACGGCCCGTGAAAAGTCTTTCATATTTTACACATCGAATATCTGTTAATGATAAGTCAACTTAAATGCATAATTAAATTTTTCTCTGCATTCTAAATATCAATTTGACAGGTCTATTTAGGTGTCTTCATAATAAGCGATATATATAGTGTTAAAATGTTATTTTTAAAAAAATATGCTAAAAAAACAGGCCGGTGAATCACGTCCATTTTTTTTCTCGACTTCAGGATACATTAGTGTATATTAAAAAAAATTTACAAGACGTTCTCTGTTTTTTTAATATACGTCATTGGACTGACGTTCTCCCTTAAAGACCCAGCGTACATAAGTGATGATTAATTTTATTCTCTTTTAGAGAATAATTTGTTCCGAGAATAAAAATAATATACATTATGTTTTTTTTTGCATTTCTCAGGGCAAAGGTGCTTGGGGAGTCGAATTGAGAATCAACCGCGTGGAAAAATCCGACACGGAGAAGGAGTATATTCTGGAGGCGCGCAACGACGAGGGAGCTTCGAAGTATCGCATTATTCTGTCAACATCGGTCGAACCATCGGGTAAGACATTTATTACGCTTTTTTGACACACGTCAAAAATATCACCGCTCAAAGCCTCGTGCTTACATACACAAATATGATTTCTCGTTTTTGTTTTTTGTTTTTTTTTCGTTGTACACGATTTTTAGCAAACTCCCACGATAAATTAAATAAAAAGGGAAGAAAAAAATCACCGTTCACAACTCACTGAAATTTTTATCGTGTTTACTCGATGTAATCGCAATCAGCAATAATGATAGCTAGCAAAAAAAAACACACGCGTTTCACTGGAAAATAAGAAGGATCGAATATATTTGCTTGAATAAATAATGGATTGCAGTTTAAGGTGATAGGGGAGAGGGCGACAAAATGGGCCCCCTGAAATTTCAAAAACGTAAAAATATTTGGGGACAAAATGGGTCCTTAAAATTTTTAATCGGCCAAGTTTTTGAGGGGTAAAATTTTTTTTAATATACAAATATTTTTTTAAGCAAAATGGACGTCTAAAATTTGTGTCTAGTAGACATGTTTAAGGAGGTTGGCTACAAATGGCGAAAATAAATGACGTTTTACATGTTAAAAGTATAGAGAAAGGAAATTTGTTAAGAACATGATAAAAATTAGAGAAAATGTTCTTTGTCACTAAAGAAATTTATATAAATTCAGAACAAAATATTGTCTACATTATTTTCGAGTAATCGAGTAGTAAAGTTACGTCCTTATACACGGAATGTATATCTATATTGACTAAAAATGGCTATTACATGGTTCAATTGTTCGAAAAATACGTAGACGAAATTTCTAAAAAAAATTTTATTCACATATTTCATATGGAAAAATATTCTCTCCAAATTTGAACGTATTTTTATCATTTCGTTATATGTAGCCAAAGGTAAACTGGGTCACGAGTTCAATGGCATTATTTTCCATAATTAATTGAACACATAGAACGCTTGAAAAGCAGTCCATTTTATTCCATTTTAAATATTGTATGATGTTTTAGCGCAAAAATTAATTTTTCTCAAATTCATCAATTAGTTATTGAATAAAAAAGTAATAAGAAAATTTGATTCAAAGTTTTTAAAAGCTCCATTTTGCTCCAAATTTTTATCATTAACTGTTAGTGCATTTTTATACTAAATACATAGCAAAAAATCAAACATATGATACGAGTAAAAAAACTCACATTATCAATTTTTTTTGGGAGGGGGCCCATCTTGCCCCACAGTTTTCAGTTTTTTATTTATATTCGACACAGCAAATTAACATCAAATATTTGACAAGGGACTAAAAAAAGAGAAATAAGTGAAAAAAAACTGAGGTTTCAAGTGTTTTTTTAAGGGCCCACTTTGCCCCTACATCCATGCCAGTCAAATAAGAAATTTTTATCTTAACTTTTCTCCGTATACAATGTGGTTTTACAACTTGAGTTTATTAAAAAAAGTTGTTACTAATTGATTCAAGAACAAAATTGAATTACATTTTTTTTTAACCTTTACCTCACTCTGACATCCGGTCAAAGTTCGATGATCGATGAACGTACTTCATCATTAGTTAATGGATATTATTCGAATAAAATTTTCGATCCTTCTGTCATATTCTAAGATGAATATTTTGTTGTTAACAAAACAAAGTTTTTGAAAAGCCAGATTTTCGAATCTAATTGACATCATATTTATACGGATTTTTAAATAAAATCTATATTTATATATATATTTTTTTACATTTTATACACAATTTTAAAAAATAGCTTAAAATTATTGCTAATTTATAAAAACTTTTTTTATGTGATTTTTTCAGTTATTGATAACATAAAATTCATAAAAAATGCTAAAATAATGCTAATAGGATGTCACATGAATGATAAGGCTAAAAAATTTTTTTCGATTTAAGAAGATAAAGTAAAATAACGAATTTTAATGAAAATTTTGAAAAATGAAATATATACTTGATAAAAATCTGGCTCTTCGAATGACTAGTATAGAAAAATCGTACGCTCACGCAAAAAAAACACGATATCACAGTTGCCTAATGTGTGTGTGTAAGTCTGTAAATGTCTAACGGCAAAAACATTCACCGCATGCACACAAAGGAGCGTTCATTCACTTCTATGGTAAGCTCTCCGAACGCATGCAAGCACTAGGTAATGTCAACTTTTTCATATATTTTATATCCCAAGAGAAGAATCGTGCGAAGATTTTCCTCAATAAATGATCACTTAAATAAAGTGTGTTCAATAAAATATATAAATTTTCACTTTAAATCATAAATTTACTTAAAAACGAACATAAAAATAAATTAAACTTCAGTAAAATTCAAGATTAATTAACAAAGTAGCTTCTGGCAAACAATATTTTTAAAAATTAACTTTCGATATTTTTGTATATTCACTGAAACATATAAGAATGTAATCAATCATTTAAAAAATTAGATACTGAAAAAATATATTGATAATAGTTACTTATAATGAATAAGAATAATTAAATGGTTTCGTTTTTACGAAAGAAAAAATTGAACATGGTCTCTAAAAAATAAATCTTCGCACATTTTTTCCAAAGCTAATTTATCAATTAATAAAAACAGTATTTCAAATTTTGGTGAATTAAAAATCATCTGAAGACTAAAAATGCTTAACTAAGTATCACCATGATAAAATTAATATGTTGAATGTTTGGCGTTCACTATTCGTTAGGTGATATTTTATTAATGATTTTTTTTCTGGTGTGATAAAATATCACGCATCCGTATGAGTAAATATTTTAAGGTGGTTTGCAAGAAAAATCAAAAGTTTAATATTTCAGAAAGTATTGAACAAATTTTGTTATTAACGATTTCTATTTTTTAACGATTATTTAAAAAAGTATGAGAAAAGTTCTGTCAAAAAGATTTAAATTTTTTAAGGGATTGAAACAAAATCTATTTTAATTAATTTTTTCAAGAATCATTGGTGTATCTAACATTTTTTTTATTGAGCTTTCACTTATCCATGATTATATTAACATACATAAAGATGATATTTTTAGCAGAAACCAACGACATCTCATCTGTATCAAAGTTTGAAGTTTATGAGATAGTTCTATTGGTACAGTCAATTTAAAAAAAATGTCTTAATTTTTCTCCACACTACAGAATTTATTAAGTTTCTTAAGACTAGTTGCATTTGCTACGTATGAAAATTATAAAAATGAAAATTTCACAATTTTTTTGAAAAATTAAAGGAAAGTTCTTTAAACTCTTCGATGAAAAGTTGTGCAAAATTTTCAGTAATTCTATTACGTAGAAGTCAAAAGATGTTTAAACCTGATGAAAATCAAATTATTCAACACGTGCTCTTTATGAGAGAGTATAGAAAATTTTGATTTTCGACAATAGATATCTCGAGTTATAAACCTTTTTAAATGCACATGATATTTAAGAAGGTTATTTATGCAAAATTTCAATAAAATTCTGAGAAAACTATTTTTTTATATAACTACCTCAATAAACAAGAAAGAGAAAACAATGATAAAATTTTAAAAAATCAAATTCTTACTGACGACAATGAATAAAAGTGCAATAATGTTAAAAAATAAAACAAACATGTAAAAAGACTGTAAAGTGAAGCAAATGAACATTTTTGACCGAAACATTTTTTCATTTATATTGACAGACAAATAAATTTTACGTAAATCCATTACTTCCAGCGAATTTATTAAAGATTTTTTTTATAGAAATACGTATATTTCTATAAAAATTGAAAATTCATATTTTGTTAATGATACGATAAATTTACTTTTGTTAATTTTTTAATTAAACGTGGCCAATAATGGACCATCTATGTTGCTCAAAAAATAGAAGGGAATTCTATTGGTCATGGCTCAATTTTCATGGTGTTTATTCCGAACCACCTTAAAATGATACTTTGTTGATTATGTTTTTTCATGTGACAAGACATCATCGTATGCGTGTGCAATGGAAAATAAATCGTTGCTTTTGCCTAAAATCAAATATATAGAGATGTGCGTTTAGTGCTCCCATTTATCGATGGAAATACTTGCAAATGATGTTTGCGTTTTTCCATCTTTCTTATAATTAACAAAAACTATAATTACGACGATTAATCTTATTTCAGGAGTTGATCTGGACGCGGGATCAATAATTGGTATCGCCGTTGGAGTTTTGGTCCTCATACTCGTCATTTTCCTCATTATTTTCGCTCGCGCAACCGGCCGCTGGTGCTTCGCAGGTCAGTCATTTATATATTTTTGCACTATTCACATTTTTACTAATTTACATTCCACGTACATATTTATTCGAAATCTAAAAGATAATATCGAAAATCCAATGATCCCTGTTTATCCTCCTTTCTCAATCCCAAAAACGGTTTCTCGTACGCTCTACATTCATTGAATATCAAAAAATAAAGAAATATCAAATGTCAAAAATACGTACACTATAGGACATGTATGTGCGAGTTGAAAAAAGCGAAGCGAAAACCATAGAATTATTCAGAATTTGAGCGAATTACTTGAATCTGGAGACACATAAGAAAGAAAGCAGAAGAAAATTGAATAAATGAATTTTTATAATCCTGTGTCTCAGAATTCGATGTCGAAACCGAAAAAATAAGATTCTAGACAAAATTTAGCTTCGATAACATCTAAGGCACATTGCGATCGGACGTACGGTTTACGAGTTATCGACGGTTGAACGAGGACAAATCGGAAGCGCGTCACGTGACCGGAGGGCCACGTGGCGCTCGCTGATTGGCGGCAGCTTCGATCGTCGATAACTCCTCTGCATCGTTTCGGATCGTAAAGCGCTCAAAGACTTGTCGGTTCAGAATTTTATCAGGAATCCGTTGGTCCATCGCCACGCAGTGACGATCGACAAAATTATATCGGTCGATAATTCACCATCAGTCGATAATGTAGAAATTAAATAACGAATCTTTTCGCTCATTTTCGAACATCCACTTTTGGGACACTTTTTATATTACGATATATATATGTATTGTGTGTTGTGCCGCTACCGATAGGACAGCATGCAAGTCGGGCCAAGTAAAGAATACGGAGATACGGCAGCGTTAAACGTCCGATTCCCGTAATCTAGGCATGACACACTGTCCAGGGGTAAGTCTACCCAGGCAGCAAGTGAGCCCCAATTTTATTTGTCTCTTTCCCTTCTTCATATTATCTGTCTTCCATCCCGAAATATATATATATATATATTTTTCTTTTGTTTCCTCACCATCGACATTGTTATTCTTCTACATCGTTTTCATCGAATTTTTATTTTTTATTTTTAATTTTTTTTTCAATTCCTTTGACTCGAGAGAGAAAGAAAAACAATGTTTCTTGCATCCCTGGCTGGAAAAATGCTGCATCGAGAATCCCTCAGTCTTATATCGAATCTCGCTGCCTGTCTTCACACACACACAAACATACACAGACGACACTCATCGTTAGTACGAGACGAAGTTGGAAATAACTCGGAGAATGAAGCGTTTAAAATATTTATTCGTATTTTACAATTTTTCATCAATTTTTTGCATGACAAATAATATAATTTCGATAAATAGAGAAATAAACGAACCAAAAACTTAATATATTACGATCACGAAAAATGAAAGAAAACAAATATTTCTCGTATTTTTTATTTTTTGTTTTTGCAAAAAAAAAAACGTCACCAGCGAGAACAAATTTACCGATTGAATTGTCAGCAAAGCAGAAAGCATGCAAGACCAACTTTTTTTCTAGTTTTAATGGCATGTGTTGAGACGTTCTGATTCTCGATTACTCGATGTCTCGATTGGTCGTGAATCAAAGCTCTTACGAGGCGACAAATCGCAAGAAAGCTTATTTATGTTAGGAATAAAATAAACATGCTAAATTTCTGTAACAAGCAACCGCTAACCATCGGCGAAGGCAAGTGTGGTTTCGATAATGTTTTATTTTTTAATTTCATTTTCCAGATTCTTATTTCAATTTGAATAGATTATCATTACAGACAATAAAATGAATGATTTTAATGAAAAATCTTAATTAAAAATGAGTAAATGAATAAACTATAACGATTATTTTCAATTATTCGATAATCGTTCTTTCTCGTCATTTTCTGATCCCATTTTCACATTTATGTACATCTGTCAGTTCGATTGCTCGAGCATGTTAGTCGATTTTCAGTTTGCTTTTATCTCGATGTTACTTACGTTCATCGTACAGTTTCCCTTTTATTGTGAAATTCTCAATTAAAGTAGTTCGATCAGTTTTGTTGGAAAAAAATGAATGATTACACCGAAAGTTTACAATAATTACGTTAATGTTAATTTAAAAGTCATATTATTTATTTTATAATTACTTTTAATGCATTGAATTCGTGAGTAAAGATTTTTGAAATATATTGAGGAGAGAAAAATAAAAAAGTTGATTGGCGATGATTCGAGAGTAGCTTTCTAGAAGACAATTTAGGTAATTTTCACAAAAAAAAATTACAATATTTTAAAATAAACACGTCAATTTCATGTTTAAATACAAATTTTAGATTTTTCACGTCTTCCATTTGGTTTAGTCGATAAAATTTCAATTTTAGATGACGTCCGTTGGGAAAAATTTGTTATAAAGTTATTATAATAAAAATTTTCGAACAGTCTCTATAAAACAGTGTGCATAACCTATAAAAAAGCTCGATTTTGAGAATTTTTTATTAAAAATCAACATGGCAAATTTCAATAAAATTTTTAAAACAGTTTAATCAAGTATTCGTTTTCAAAACAAATTTTTTAATGAAAAATAGTACGATGAATTTTGACAAAATGTTAAAATAGATAAAATGAAGTATTTACTTGAATAAATTAAAATTTTCATTAATTCTCGCTAGATCTGTTTTAATGATCGAACTACCTTAATACTCGGATTGTCATTTCATTCACATAAAACTCGACGACCGACACGAATCCCTAGAATTTTGTTTTTTAGCTTAATTTGTTCGAGGTTCCATTTTCCAATGCATTTTAACTGGTGCCTGTGAATGTTTATTAGAATTATTCGATAGTTAGTGTATTACGTGCAAACGTAATCTTCGACGAAATCGAAAGCGATCTTCGGAAGAAATTTTTACTCAAAAAAAAGAAAAAATCGAAGAAATTAACGACAATGATTATTTAATAATTATTCATTAATCATTATTAATAATTATTATTCTCAATTTTACATCTTGAATCATGTTATCGTAATTTACTTGAAATTTTACTGAAAAATAGTTAGTTATATTTTATTAGAGCCCTGGAAAAAAATTTTGACGTTGACAGTTGGGCCAATACTTGGTCAATGCTTGGCCAATATTGGCCAATATTGGCAAAGCATTGGCCCGATTGTCAAATGTCAAAAATTTTTTCCAGGGAGTTTGTCAATGTTTTTTCACTTTTATTCGATCAAGTTTAAAAAAAAACTTATTTGGAGTAGAAAATCAGAAAAACAAATTCAAATTCTTTCCTCACAGTCCACTAAAACGATTTGAACCAAACGCGTATCCAACGTTTGTCAGCCAAAGAAAATATTTCAGTTTCAAAGGCACGAAAAACGAGGAATTTCATGCATCATCTCACAATTTTACGTTCTTCATTTCTTCGCGAGAAGCTCAAGCAGATTTTTCAACAAAAAAAGAAAAATTTAATCGTCCTGACGCAAAAGTATGGACGAACGTTGAAGAAATTATAGTAACGAGTCGAGATTCGATGCAATATGATGATAAAAAGTAGAAAAAAAAATTCGTAAAGTAGAGGCGTGACGGTAGAATGTTGTTTGGAAATAAATGTCGAGAAAATGGTTTAATGTTATGGGGATTTGAGCGAAAATGGGAGAATTGCCTTTGACCGATCGTGGGGTTGCTTGTTGCAGCGAGACGTCGCGGCGACGAGGAGACTGCGGGTGGAGCGGGGGCGGGAAGCGAGGCGCACATAACACCAGGCGACGAGGACGACGAGCACGAGGATCCGCACATAATTGACGAAAAAATGCCCCACGGAGGCCAGGAAAATCCGATTCACGCGAGCACGGAGTACGTTAACGGGCGCACCGAGATCAAGGACGTCCAGAAGAAGGACGAGAAAATCGACACCCCTGTCTAACGAGCGATCAGATCTTCGTTCGAAAAAAACAAAAAAAAAACAAAAAAATCGACCAAGAGAAACGTCATTCGACATTTTTTCATCCCTCGCCTGATATCGATTGCGAAATATTGTACCGATCGTTCCGAACGTCATAAACGTAAGAATTTCATTATCCCAAGGAATTTGAGAGAATTCACATCGGAGACTGCGCACGGAATAAAAACTTTGTTTCTCTTTTGAAATGTGTTCGAGGATTTTCAAGTAGGAATTAATGAGGATCAGAAACGATTTTTTTTTTCATTTTCTCTGGCAGAATTTTTTCTCTGCTCTTTGAAATCCTTGGTAAGAAAAAAAAATGATTACTGTAAAAATTCTTCTATAGTGACTTGAAAAAAATTACTTGGTTTATTTAGAAAACAAAATTGAAGTTTAGACGCGCGATTCTGTTTCTTATCGTTGCTTGATACGATTTTTTTTATTCTGACTGTTATCCAGTTTGACACTGATGGAGATTGATACCAATTAACTTTGACCATGTCAATATCGAATTTTGACGACTGACGATAAGTAACGAGAAATGATAAAAATTACGAACAAAAAGACACCATTGTTCGTCTCACTGCCGAATTTCTTTATTCCTCGATATTAACATAATCGCAAAGTAAATTAAATAATTAATTATTCAGGAAATGAAAGAAACAAAGTTTTGATTTGGTAGATAAAAATAAGATTCGCATCGCTATTGAAGAAAGGCCCACGTTTTTGCTCGTTTTTATTTTTGTAAAGCAAAAACGCATTACTTTTGTATTATTAATTAAAAAATGACACTTTTTTTTCATTGTACAACGAACAGCCGGTAAGGTTGTCTCTCGAGTTTTTCACTCGAATTTAGTTCTCTTCTATGATATTTTTGTAACTCTTATTTATGTACGAGCTCGATGAAATATCGAAGCGTCGCGAAACTCACGTGAATTTGACACGATTTTTTTTTTATTTCATTTATCCCTATATTCCTCACGAAAATTTAGATTTATTTTTTTCTCGTACACTCGATGTGAAAAGTGTCAACTCACCTTTTGATAAGTGCTTAGATAGTAGATAATTTGTAATTATTCTGCAAAAAACAAAATGAGGCGAAGCAGAGAATCTCATCGAGCAAGGAGAATCTCAGAAAAAAGAAACAAATCTCATTAAAAATATCAACGAATCTCAATCTACCCCTAGCAAGTTTTTCTACAAACGAAAAGAACAAGTTTTTCACTGAAAAAAAGAGAACAAACGAATGAGAGTTTAGCAAGAAAAAATTTTGAAAACCAATCCGTTCCAATCTTTTGCAAGAAGTGATTATTATTTAGACTCTAATTTATTTTTTAAAACACTAATATGAAAATTTTCTTAAAAACGTACGATAGTTTCTTCTTCCTTTTCCATCTATTTTTTTTTCAATAATTTGCACGATTATCGAAATACTCGTGAGTTTCACTTAAATGAATAATTAACGATTACTATAATTATAATTAAACTATTGTAATTATTATCTTACGTTTATTAATATTATTATTACTAGTATTAAAAATTAATTATAAAAAATATTGTATTATTTCGTGCGAATTTTGATAAGGAAGTCAAAACAATTTACCGAAAGAAGAAAAAAAAATTATAAGTACAGATCGAGGGAGCGTATGCGTATGTTTCATCGAATGTCAAACCTCTGTGAAGAAGCTCTGCCAATTTTGTAAAACCATTTATGAAACATTCCATTGTATTAGAAAGAGAAAAAAAGAAGTAAGAAAAAAAACAGAAGTTAAGAGAAAACAAAACAGGATTGTCCATTTTTTTATGCTACTGTATACATGTTTGTATGTATATTATTATTACTATTATTATTATTATCATTATAATACATAAATTAAAGAATTTTTTTGTTCAATACTTAACTAAAGTGTACGGAAGTTCTTGATAAAATAGTATACACGTTTTTCTATAAAATACGAGATTTTAGCATCGAAGTAATTGGTCATTCGTTAACAATAAAACAACAAGAGGGAAAATAAATATATCGATTGAAATTAACGAGATCGATGAGAGACTCGTCGAAAAGAATAAATAGGTGAAAATCGAAGAAAAAAAAACAGATTTTGGTACACAGACTCGTCAAGAGTTTTAAGATTAAAATAAAGATAAAATCTCGAAAGCTTCGTTGCTTCTGATTTGATTATTATGTCTTCGACAATAAGAGGTCGTTTGTACTTTTGTACACGTCATTTTTTACTTGTACGCCGAGAGAGAGTTTCCAGTAGAGCCAGAAAAGAAGAGACTGAGGACAGAAAATTGGTGAAAAAAAAACCAAAAACCGATTTCTAGAGAATTCAAGTATTTCAATTATCGATTAATCGTCATGTGATCGATTCGTCGAGAGTCCAAGTTCTTGAGTTATCGATTAATCGTCATGCCGATTTTTCGAGAGATCGATTCGTCGACAGTTCAAATTCTTGAGTTATCGATTAATCGTCATGCCAATTTTTCGAGAGATCGATTCATCGAGAAATCGATTGTTTTTTTTCGCACTACCGATTTTTTGTACACTCGACTATACTTGAAAAATCAAATTATCGACTAACCAATATTTCGAGCAATTTTAAGCGTCGCCAATTTCTCGAATCATCGATTTACACTTCGTGTTCCCTCGAACTGAAAGCCTGCGAAACTTCGCAAGAATTTCGTGAAATAGAGAGATAATGAAGAGACGCCAATCCCCCGCGCCGCGACCGAGTAAATCTTGATACACGCCCATACGAAAAAAAAACAAAATAAAAAAATTAAAGTAAAGGAAGAAATTTAGGAAGCATCTAGGACACACGTGCACACGAATTTTTCCTCCCTCTTCGTAATTTATACACGATCGTGTTTTTCACTTAAGACGAAAGAAATAATGAAGACAAACGAAAAATCGAAACAGGAACGATGAAAAATACAGAGAGGCTCGACCAGTCGACGAATTTACAATTAGTATAGAAAAATATTTTTCTTTTTCTCATTTAAATAGTTATTAATTGATACCCCGAACGACGACTTTAAATTAAGAAACAACTCCTTGGATTTGTCTTCAGAATAAAAATGATTGAATTCGAGAAAAAAAAAATTTTTTTTTGACAGCGAGCAAACCGATTAAATGAATGACGAAAAAAATTGAATACGGAGCAAATTTGTCGACCATCGAGCTAAGATTACTGCGTGTTGTATATAATAAAGAAAGAAGTTAATAAAAAAAATTATATATATACATAGATATAGTATATATATAGTATAAATAAAAACGACGATACGAAAAGCGAATAATAGTGATGACATTACGTACATATATATATATACATCCAATGTGTATATATACATATTTAAAAAAAAATTATATATTGTGTGTCGAGGCACTTGGCTTGCAATTCTCGTGAAAAGGATTAATCTTTTTTCAAATTTTCGTTTCATTTTTGTAAGATGAATTTTCACATTAAAAAAATATATATATATTCGCATAGATATTTATCAAAAATTTTCATCTATTTTCCGTGTAAAGAAATTTATATTTTCTTATTTGCATAAAAAATTGACTGAAAGATTGAACAAATTGTTTTGTCGAGTGAAAAAGTAAGAGGAGTGAGGAAATGTTACGTTTTGTTTTTGGTAGCGAGGACAAAATGATGGAACAGAGAACAAAATTTGCACTCCAAATGCCGAGGACCCGTCGTTATTCGTATTTACATAGGACGAGAGAAGGAGAGCGAGAAAGTGAACAATGCGAGATGAAAATCGTGACGAGCGAGTCGCGAAATATGAAAACAACTACTTATGCGGAGTCGAAACGTTTTCTTTCGCCAAGCGTAATTCGATGAGCGAGCATATATGTATATGAGCAATTCCATCTTAATTCAACGACGATTTCACGATTACTCCTTCGATTTTTTTCATTATTTTTTAATAAGTTATTCTATATGCAAAATGAAAGATCTCTATGCCAATTTTTAGCCCTCTATATCTTACAACGCATACCGAAGTTTCTTAAAATTCTAAAAATATTCATAGCTTTTACGACTATTAAAAGATAGTGTAACTTAATAGGGAGTTAATTTTTTGTTGTTTTTTAATGGACTTTTTGGAACGAAATTGAAAATTGGGAAGAACATTTTTTTTAGTTTCTTTTTGACTGTTTTTAGCTCAAAAATTGAATTTTCTTTCAATGGAACCCCTTCGATATTTTACAAAAAATTCATAATATTCTACGTAAAAAAATAAAAACAAAATATTTGAGCCATTACCGATGGTTGTATTCAAATAAACCAATTATGATCTTTTTTCACTCTGTTACTGTAGAAAACAATTTTTTAATACAAAATTATAAGTTTTATATAAAAAAAGAAAAAATTTCCATATTTTTGTAATTTTTATCTTTTTACTCTCCGTAACTGTAGAATATTTTTTTGTATCGATTTATTTGAATCCCTTATTTGTTACAGGCTCAAAAATGTTCTTTTATTACGTAGAATGTTATAAATTTTTTTTAATCGTAGGGTTCCCATAGAAAGAAAATCCAACTTCTGAGCTCAAAACGACCAAAAAGACACAAAAAATTGTATTTCTCAATCTTCAATTTTTTCCAAAACGTACATTAAAAAATTAAAAAATTAATCTCCCATTATGTTACAATATCCTAGTCACTGTAGAAGCTATTAATATTTTAAGAATTTTACGAAACTTAGGTACCTGTTAAAAGATAGAGGACTAAAAATTGGTGTAGACACTTCATTTTGCATCAGCAATACATATAAAAAAATTTTTTTAATCGAAGGGGTCATCGTGAAATCATCGTCGAATTTGCCTAGAATTTCTCATATATAAACAAATGAATAAAAATTCTATATATATATATGAAAATAATATAAAAGAATCAATGTTTAAAAATAGATTGTCATATGATGTGTGGTTGTACATTGCCAATTTTTCTTTTTTCGGTGTTTTCTTTTCTCCATCGAGAACTTTCGGCGAAGGAAACAATTTTGCGTGCCCCTCGTTAAGCGAGGGGAAAAAATGATATTACTTCTTCGTCACCTCCATAATCTCATCTTTCGCATTTTCAAATTTTAAGAGATAAATCATTGAGACTTTAAGAGAGTTGAACGAGGAGAAAAATAATGACGAGGATATTATCAAATGACGAAACAATAAACGAAAGACGAAAAAAAAAATTGTGACAAAAATATAATATAAACGCATAATGTAGGTTTTTGAATGTTTCAATGATATTACGAATCGACGTTGAATTTTTGTCACTCCGATTGCGAGGAAATAAAAAACCGAGGGAGTTAAAATCTTGACAGGTCCAAACATGTAAAGTGAACACACTGCCAAATGCACAAAAAAAAAGAATTAACAGAAATATGAATGAGGAGAAAAAACATGCAGTATTGGAACAATTTTAATGGAAATATCGTGGCCAACCCTTTTAAAAACGATAAAAAAAAGGAGAAGATAAAATTAATGTACTTCTTTCTCTCTCACGAATAATCCAAATTTCGTCCCAAACTTCGGTGGACTGGATTTTTCATCCAGAAAAAATTAATTTTGAACCAAAAATAATTATTTTATTTTGGCAGAAGAAACTACTCATCGAAAGAAAAATACTTTTCTTTATACTTTTTTATCTTACTATCTCTAGAAGTGTTTTTTGAAATAAAAGTTCGAACAATCAACTCATTCCTTAAATAGTAAATAACGATACTTCGCTTTAAATTTCTCACTCATTCCATTATTATCGACACCTTATTAAAAAAAAATTAATTTTCGTATAACATCAATATCGGACGACTTTTCCTTCATAAATATCCAATTTCTGTTTTTTATCTTGAACTTTCACCAAGAATGAGAGAAAATAAAGAGAAAAAGAAGAGTGACACAGAGCCAGTGATACTTGGGAATAAAAAAAAATACTAATGGAATCGTGTCACTGTACAACTTTCGACGACTATGCAGTTTGTTGAAATGAATACATTAGGTAGCATAAATATAATAATATTAATGACAGATATTGACATAAGAATAATATTAATATTAAATATTAGATATATATATATATATATTTAAAAATAAATATATATAAAACACCGGATATGTTTAATGTACAAAGGTTCGTTGTGGTACATTACGATATGGCTAAATTTATTTCGTATCTATTAATTTATACAATTCATTATTATGATGACTATTGAATAAAAATAAAATAAATGACACTCTTAATTACTAAAACGTTATCAACCATGACTTCCTCTTCTCGTCTATATTTATTCATTGATTTTTTACTTCCAAGGCTGACTTTTCGAAGCTTGCTATACATTAGATCTCAACAAAGAAACATTTTAAAAAAAATTTTATATACAAAATGACAAGAAAACCATTTTTCGAGTTCTTGAAAAATATATTGAGAAGAACAATTTTTTTTGCAAAAAAAGTAGTACATGATAATTTTAAAAATATATAAAAACATTTTTTGTATGAAAAACAACAGATAAAATATTTTTTCGAGTTCTTGAAAAATTTACTGAGAAAAACATTTTTTTTTTTCAAAAATTAGATTACGATAATTTTTTTAATAAAAGTACTCTTAGTTCCATTTTAGCAAGACTAATTTCTTGATGAGTAATAGTAAATTATAGTTTATTTTTTTCGATCTTCACTATAAAGTTGGTTGAAAATTTGTTAATCGATAGATAAGTCGATAAAATTATTAATTAAATGATTAAATAATTGTTGAAGCATGATTTAAAAATGATTAATCGATCGATCGATCAATAGAACAATTATCAATCGATCGAATAGTCGATTAAGTAAGCAGGGGAGTGATTCGCTTGAATTTAAATGAAGGGTTTTCAAAATAAGAGATTAAAAATATATAATTGGACGAAATTAAGCATTTTTGACGTCCAATGTGATAAGACGTGAGAAATCCCAAAATAAAGACAAAATTGACTCGATGTAATATTTAAAAAAATTCATCGTTCAGTTTTCGTTCATGTGCACTGTAATTTAAAAAAAATAAACACCGACACACGTGTAACCAACACTCAAATTTAAAAGCATGATCGTTGGCCGTACAATGGAGTATATTATAAATATATATTATATTTATAAATAAATATATATTTATGTTAATTTTTAAGAAACCTATAGGTAATAAATACAATTCGCAGATGAGTCACTAAATATCATATTGTATAAAATCAGCGATAATCTGAAATATTTCATGAATATTCCCGAGAAAATAATCAACTACACGAATCGATGTAAAAATAATTTAAATGTGAAAAATGAATCTTATAATCGGAATGAAGTAAAAAATCATGAAAAAATAATTCGTAGGGAATATCTATCTATGCCAGGAAATAATTCAGGCATCGTTGAATCTAATTCAATGAAATTTAAAAAAAAATAAAATTTAATGTTAATTATACGATAAAAATATAGGGTTATGGGGGTAAATTGCAAAAAGAAAAAAAAATTTCTCGAAAACGTGACCATTGCAGCTTAAAATTAAAAAAAAATATCTCGAGACAAAAAAGCTTTGGAACGAAACTTGAAATAAATGAAAAAAGTAAAAAAAAACCTCGAAACATTTTGTATCTTTATTATGTAGATACGATGCGATAGAAAAGATTCACGAAAAACTAAAAAAAAAGTATGAGAAGTTAAAAAGTTAAAATAAAAGAGTGAAAATCCAATCGAGAATTTAAATAAAATTAATATATAGAAAAAGCTGTATGTATAATAAAACGTAAGATCATGCTATGAAATTAAAAACCTAAGTGGTACATTATGATAAATATGATTCTTTTGAAATAAAACATTTGTTTTAAATACGAGAAGAAACCAGAAAATGATTTTCCTAATTCAATTATTTTTAATTGTAAAACGTTTTTTAGAAAAATTTATTTAAAAAATTTGTCAATGTTAAATTATTGCAAAAATTTAATTAGCTAAATAATTAATTATAAAAATGAAAAGTATAATTTTCTAGTTTTGAGAGCGACGAGTTTGTAACCGTGACCCAAAGTCCTTTTTAAAAACTTCCTACGACGAGGAACAAATTTTTTTTAATCGTAAAATTTTTTTTATAATTTTTTTCCACAATGACAAAAAAAATAATTTCCAGGTGGTTCGTCGACCAGGAATATTGGAGAGTCGTGAGTATTCGTCGGCAAAATTTAACAGATAAAGTATAAAAAACGTGAAACGTAAAAAAAGTATCAAAAGGAAAATCAATGTTTCGCACAAACAAATATTCCCAATTTCCTCACGGTTCAATAATAACAAGCGTAAAAAATAGAATACACCAACCCGTACACATGTATATTTTTTCTCTCGCATCTCTGTAATGTGTCTCGTAACTAATATTTTTTTATTTTTACCCGTTTTTTTATTATCGATTTTTGAACTCGCTTGAATAATATGGTAGTAGAGGCGATTTTTAAAGATTTATCAGCCAAAAGAATTCGAAAATGTTTTCGTTTGTGATTGAAAAAATTTTATGGTCATTTAAATTTTTTAAATACAGTTTTTTTTATTTTCTTTTATTTCTATACATAGTAGAAAATTAAACCCTTCGAGTACACAATTGTTGTTTCGAACACTGAGTACACTGTGGATTAATTTGACCTATATCAAACCCATATTTAACCCTATGACTATAATCACTGCCATTTCATCATTTCTTCGTTGATGATCTCAAAAGAATTTTAGAATGTGCTTGTCATATTATTGAATTGATTTACGTATAAAAAATTAATTTAAAAAGTTTTTTTCTAATTATCCAAGTAGTTAAAAAATACCTTAAAAAGGTTCGTTCAAAAAAAGCGGTTCATAAAAAAATGTGTATTAAAATTTTTTAAATTTTTTTTGCTAAAAATGAATAATTTTGTTGTTAAAGTAAAGTAAAGTAATAGAAAAGTGCGTATCTTAGTGTATCTTTAAAAAATGTATCTGTTAATGCACTAGATGATGAAGATAATTTTTCAATTTAAAAAAAAACATTTTATTTTCACATATGAAGATATATTTGAGACCGTAAACAATAAACAAAAGGTTTCCCAAACGTTTTTTCCCCATACAAGGTCGCTTGAGAATAAATATTGAGAATAAACAAAGTTGCTTCAAATCAACTAAAAAAACAATTTTGAAATTCAAAGTCATCCAATTACAGATCTACTCAGATCAGTGCAAAATTTCACTTAAATTAGGAAGCTCGTTACTGAGATATTTATTATACAAAATAGCAACTTTCACACGTACTCTTACGGGAAGGTACAAAAATAGCTATTTTAAACAATTAATATCTTAATGAGGAGCTTCCTAATCCTCGTAAAACTTTTACAAAAGCTTTTAGAGATGTTACTTAGAATTATGTAAAATTTTTAAAAAATTTTCATCATTTTCCATTCTGAACACGATTTTCTTAAGGTAATTCTATCAGTAGAGACAAATCAATAAACTTTATATCTTATTGTTAGTTTATCTCCGAACCATGTGGTTCTTTCAGAAAAAGTTTGTTAAGAAAAGTTTTTACCAATTGATTCAAGAATAGCATACTCAAAATTTCAAGAAGTTCCACTACACCCATGCAGAAGTCAAGATATTTAGGATTGAAGATCGCAACATTTAACACGTGCTCAAATGGAAGAGTACAAAAAATAGTGATTTTTTATAATAAATACCTAGAGTTAGTTCTACGTAGTGAAACCTCTTTTAATTTAATATAAAATTGCACATTATATCAAAGAAGATTTTTGCAAATTTTTAACAAAATCCTAATAAAACAATTTTATGATAGAACTACATTTAAAAAAATAAATTGACGTCAGGTTAAATTGATTCAATGTGTACGCGGAAGTTTAAACGAAATACCCAAATAAAAGTGTATTTTCGATAAAAAAAAACAGTCAACATAAAATCGTTGGAAATAGTTACGAAAACATCTTCGAGGAAAAATTAGGAAAAGCCGGAGAAAACAAACAAGCAGAGAGCGAGAGAGCGTTTTGCGAGGGTGTGGGAAAAAGGGTAGTCGGCGGCATTTGTTGTTTAGCGAAGCATGACCACGTTTTGCAGAGACATAGCGGATCCAGCAGCGAGCGTTAATCTACTTCACTTCCACAAACGAAATTCAGACAATGGCCAAAGGCAAGAAGACTCTTTTATTTCGTTTATTTTAAAAATACAAAACAAAATCTGTATGCGAACTCTTATCGTCCCCGTTATACTTTATTCTCGTTTTATTATTTGCCCTCTTTTTGTCTCTCATGCGCATTAAAGTTCGCAGCGATATCCGTGTATTATCATCATTAACATTTTTATTTCGTTTATACGATCTCGCATATCCGCTTTGGTGTTTGGGTCCGCTACAGTAACGTGGCTCGCGTATCCTAAAAAACGGAGTCATAAATTCGGGACGAAATGAAATTTCCATCGTTAGAATGCAACGGATGCAAATTCTCCTCTCAAATGTTTCTCTTTGTAAAAAAAATCCATATTTTTCGTGCGTCATTTGAGTTTTATGTGCAATAAATGATTTTTGAAATCAGTCATTTTTTTTTGCTGACTATAAACATTTTTGCCAGCAACTGATATATTTATCGATTTATTAGGGTAGTTCTATAGTTTTATCGTTTATTTAAGATTTTGTTGAAAATTTGCACAATGCTTCTTTGAAATGATTTTCATATATATCAAATTTGAAATTTCATTATGTAAAAATCGAGATATTCGTTGTTATGAATATCACAACTTTTTGTACTCTTTCATAAGAGCATGTGTTAAATGTTATACATTTTCAACCCTAAATATTTTAACTTGACGATCTGTATGTGTGGATCTAATTTTGAAAGGTTACACCACGTAGAAATCGAAATATTTATTATTAAAAATTCAAATTTTCAAGGACAAATTAGATTGGATGACCTTGAATTTTAAGTATGTTGTTCTTGAAACAATTTGTAACAACTTTTCTCAATAAACTTAAACTCATTTATGTAGCTTGGATGACCTTGAATTTTAAGTATGTTGCTCTTGAAACAATTTTTAACAACTTTTCTCAATAAACTTAAACTCAATAAACTTAATACTCAATTAATACTCAATGTCAAAAAAAGAAATTCACTTGCAACAATTCATTTTCATACTTTCATTAAGGAGGTATTATCGTATCTTTGGTATTATCGTATTCGTCTTACATGTAAAGTAAAGGCAAAAATCATTAAGCGAAATTATTTCCAAGTTCATCTGACGAAAATTAATATTTAAGTTCTTCAATGTTATATTAAAATGTATTTCAAGTTTTAGGAAGTTTTACCATGCAGATGTCGAGTTATTCATTGCGTAAAATCGCAACTTTTAACACGCGGTCATATGAGAGTCACCAAAAAAAAATGCGATTTTCAAAGATAAATATCTTGATTTGCAGACAGTGAAAATTATTAAAATTTCGACACAAGTTAGGTATCACATTAATCTCAATGTGTGCCAAATTTTAGTGAAAAAAGTTGGAAAATAATTTTCACGTGAGAAACTATAGAACCTCCTTAAAACCTTCTTAAGCTCAAAAATCGCATGGTACGGACAAAAATTGAGATAATTTTTTTTATTTGGCTGTAAGAATAGAACTACCTTAAATAATTTATTCTTGTTCGATAAAACGGGAATGAATTTGGTTTCATTTTGACGTTGCGAATTTCGTTGAGACGTCGTTTGTAAAATATATGTAGATGGTTGAAAATTCTAATCTGTGTGTATGTGCTTGCGGTAATAACACGAAAATATTGGAAAACCCTTAACTATCCCGCTAATTTCCTTAAAATTATCATATCACACGCTGGAATGCTTACAAAATGCAATTTCGTTCTGTTTATATGCTCGTGCTGTCGCAGATTTGCAACCTTCCTTGTCATAAACATTTTACGATATTAAAATTCATTGAACACTAATACACAGTGGCAACGACATACACATGCAATAAATATACTTGAGAAATCAATAAATTAACGCCAATAAACGATTAATCGTTCAATTAATATTTTTACAATAAAAAGAAAAAGGTTTTTTTGCATCAACGCTCAGCTAAGTAAAAATATACCATTACTACACAGCCAAATGGCTTGAAACGAAATTAATCTCGCTTGAGACAAAAAGAAAAAATGTATTACTTTAGTTATGGATCTTAAATATTTTTAAATGCATATTTTTTCAATTTTTATAACTGTATAATATTTTTAATAATAATACTACATTAAAAATACCTGCATACAATATTTCATTTTTAATTATAAAAATAATAAATATGTAGCGTTAAAAGAAAAGAATTTGAATAAAATGGTTTTTAACGAAAAATTATTAAAAATTCAAATAAACGTATAATTTATTAATTTGTAAATTCACATCGTAATTTTATATATTGTAAAACTTTCTTTTATAACAAACGTACAAATGTGGCAATAATTTTCACAATTTTGGAATATTCAGGAAGTATAGAAATGAAAAAGAAAGACGATGTGTCGATATTGGTGATTTAGGTTGCATATTTAATAATGATTGATTTGAAAAAAAAACAACTTCGTATCAGAAGTGAGACGGAAAGTGCTGGACGTTACTCGAGGACGGAAGTCGACGGCTCTGTCAGCGGAAGGCGAAGAAGACCACGCATCACTCTCTCGCGACTTTTCAAAAAAAACAAGGACAAGGTCTCAGGAGCTGATACCGACACGATGAGAACTGTTGTTACTGTCGACGACGAGAAGGTTCTACGTTTTTTTTTACATTTTTTACGACCTTTAGTTATAGCTAATTATTAATGAATCATTGTCAATAGAGCTAATTAAAAGACAATCAACATTTTTTTTCTTCTACAACGTTCTATAAAGAAATGAATAATCAATGACAATGTATCTTTATACTTGCATTAATTGTAAAATATTACAATTATAAATATCATTGAATTATAATTTTTCTTCAGCAAATGTTTTAATCGATTTAGATTTATAATTTTTCTTTGGAGAACATTTAAGGATGAATTAGACAGACGATACCAGCAAAAAATTAATTCTTGATGTTAAATTCGTAAGAAGCAGACTCTGGCTTTTACTAAAAACTTGCCTATTTTTTGAATGTTAGTTTGACTATCAATTAGCAAATTGAGCATATTCTGACATTAATTTAAAAATTTTTTACTTTTTAAATAATTAAATTTAAAAATGTATTCGTATAGTAATACTTAAAAAAAATACTACTTCGATATTCTACAAATCTCTCGAAATATTTTTATTTCTTGCAATCCTAAAAGAATGTCTTGAAAAGTAGTTATAAAAAAACATAGAACATTAAAAATGTATTTTGAAATATAAGAGAAAAAAGCGGAGAACGGAGTGTCAAAGACAAAAAAAAGTTTTATTTTTTTTATTAAAAAATTTAAATTATAAACCAGAATTCATCTATTTTTATGAATTTTTTTACTAATTTAAATATACTTAATATTTTTCAAATATCTCTTCGAAAAATACGATATACACATAAAAAAAACATAATTTTTCGAATAACTATTTTTTTTAATTTCCTCAAACGTATTTTTACAAAAATTGAATTCCTGTTCTACAATTTTTATAGTAGAACAAATAAAAGCATAAAAAATGGAAGAGAAGATATTACTCTGCTAAAATATAAATGTATATAAAGTGAAAAAGTATAGATTCGAAAAGAATAAAATATGAAAATATGAAATTAATAGCAACTTTGACTGAAAAACACAGTAAATAAAAAGAAGTATTTCGTGTCACTCGGCCGATAAGTCTATAAATATTCTGGTGCAAACACGATCGTGTTTTGGGTTTCGAGATCGAGTCTCGAAGACTCGTTGGGATTTACCCAGCGAGTTATCATCGGTCAACAATTTGCATTAATTATTTATAAAAACTTGAACGACTGCTTGGGAATCAATATTGGCGAAAAGAGGAAAAAAGAATGAAAGAAAAAAACAGGATGGAAAAATGCAAGGATAAGTAGAAAAAGTAGTAGTCACGACATTCCGAAGGCAAGAACTTCGTTAAGAGTGACGGTAGTTTAACGGAGCGTTAAAGCGATTCCTATCAATCGAATTGACAGCGGTACAAATTATTCATTATTGAATCATCACGCTTGTGACGTCATTATTTCCAACGTACGATTTTCACAGAAATTAGAAAAAAAATTGCGCAAGCAAACAATTCGAAATAATATTTTCTATCGCATTGGATGATTCGTCAGAAAATTTCTCCATTTCAATGAAATAACGTCACGAGTTTTTTAAATATTAAAAAGTGTACAAAATTTCATTTATTTTCTATCTTAAATCGTATGATCTCTCAATTCTTTTTTTTTTTTACTTTTTTACTTATTATATTAAGCAAAGTGATGCATGCATAATTTAAAAAATCTAAACAAGATAAGAACACAAATACGATGGACTATCCTTTCATTAATTGGCGTACTTTTTATTTTAGGAAAAAAGGATTTGAGATCAATTTCAGCTCTTAAGTATCGAAGTATTGTAGTTACTTGATACTATAGTATCGAAATAACTGAAAAGGCACAGTTACTTGATACAAAATTAACGAGTATCGAGTAAATGATATTAAAAATTATATTTTTTTAAAATTATGTGAACAAAAATGATTTATTTTAAGTTATGGAATTATGTAATTAAGGTAGTTCTATCAACAAATCTTTTTTTTAGGATTTTTTTGAAAATTTTCAAAAATCTTCTTTGATATAATATGCAATTGTATATTGTATACGTGGAACTCGAGATATTTATTGTCCAAAAATCACTATTTTCTGTACTCTCTCGTATGAGCACGTGTTAAATATTGCAATTTTCAACTTTAAATATCTTGACGTCTGGGTAATGGAATTTCTTGAAATTTTGCACAGCTCTTGAGAGTACATTAAAAAAGTTTTCTTCAGTTTAAAAAAAAGATTTTGATTTTCCTGATTTTCATACATACATAGCAAGTACAGGTCATCTTCGATGATCTGAAATTTCGAGTTTGTTGTTATTAAAAAAATCTGCAACAACTTTTGTTAATAAACTTAAGCTGAAAAACCACATGGTATGGATATAAATTAAAATTAAAACTTTTTATTTTACTGTACCGATAGAACTACCTTGAGGTTGTAAAAAAATGTCAAAGTCTGGAGAATTGCTGAAAATATAACGATTCGATAGAAAATAAAATTATCTTTCCAATAAGTACGAAATTTAAAAATACATTTGAAAATTACTCATTTGCATTGTAATTTTGCTTCGCATTGAGTATTTATTTGAGCAACTAACGCATGCAGACATTAGAGAAGTACATGAATTTTTGATATAATGTTCCTAGTGAGATATTATTAATGATATCAACAAAAAAGTGGGGTCAACGAACAAATAAGAAAAATTTATCGAATTAATCGACAGTTCATTGCGTCAAACCTCTTTCGTATTCATTCAAAACAGTGTCTAATTTTTAAAAATATAAATTAATTCAAAACATAATTCTTCTGAAACGCATTAATAGAAGCTAATCTCGTATAAAAAAGTAAATAAAATAAAGCTTTCTTCAAATTGAGGTTTTTTTATAATTTTAATTTTCAAATAGTTGCATTTACTACTCAGAAGTTACAAACTCCTTAAGTAATAAATAATAATAATAATAATAATAATAAATACATTTTAATAAATAATTAAGAAACATCTAATATTCTAATGATCCACACACATAAAACATATAATTTTTAAGAACTTATAAATTTCATATATCATTATGTTTTTTATAATATAATTTGTATAAAATTATTTTTAGTATATTAATATAATACTATTTTGAATGATTTAGAAAATGTTTGGATTAAATCATATGTAATAATAAATGTTTGATGAATACAGGTGCAGCCAGGAGAAACCGGAAACGATAATGAAAGAAATAAAAATTCCAACGAGGGCGGAATAGTTTACGCGGAATTGGACCTGACGCAGCAACAGCAAGGAATCCATCCACGCCGCGTGAGCGACGACAAGACCGAATATGCGGAAATTGTCCACACGAAGCCTGTCGAGACCGAGGAGACTCAAAAAACTGATAAATAGTTTCATTATTCTAAAAACTCAATGAGCAACATTCCTCGCGAGCGCACCGAAAAGTTCCAAAAATTTGACAAAAATATTCACAATTTTCCAAAAAAAAAAAAATTAATAAATTTTTGTAAGTCATTATTCAGTCGACGATTATCATTATAAAAAATAAGCAATTGAAACGAAATATCATTTTACAAAATAGAAACTGGTTTTTCATGCCAATGAAAAAATTATCTATTTTTTGAAAAATTATGTTAATCTGAAAGAATTTGAGTATAAAAGCAGCTCGCTTGTGCTTTCGAAAAAGTGAACAGAAATTATTAATCTAACACAAATATAAGGCTCGATGCCATTACGAGTGGTGCAATTTTTTTTATCAAAGTTACTTAGTCTTAAAACAAATCTACAGAGCAAAGATAGCATTACGTTAACACTTTTGGATATTTTTTTTTATAGCAGAACATTTACAGTATTTTTCAAAAGTTTCAATTTTCCAAACTTCGAAAACTTAATCTTTTTGCAAAGCTTTTTAGCTCTTAATTACTTTTTTTAAATACGTTCTTATGATGTTGCGAGGATACGTATAAAAAATTGACCATCTCGCATTTAAGAAAATTAATTCCCAAAAGGAATATAATTTACGAAAAACGCAATTTACGTACTTAATTGAAAAACTCTGAGAAGCTGATTAAGTTAGTGTTTAGTGTGTATCTAGATGTAAATTGTCTACGAGTGCGATTTTTATTCTGTCTGACCAAACATAGGCTCGAACTACTCACTCGAAAATTTAACGAGCGAGAAAGAAAATCGTATATAACGTACAAAAAACTTGCTCGCTTTTCTTCGTAATTTTTATTCCTCATATTTATCATAAATGCGATTAGTAATTTAAGCAAAAATGGCTTGTGTACGATTACGTAAGATTTTTATCTTGAGAAAAATATTGTTCTTCGAAAATTCAAAAATAATATAATTTTTAATTGTAAAGGACATAAAAAATGAAAAGAGTAGCTTAAAATGTATCATCCACACAGACACACCAAAATAAGTCTAACACGTCATCCTAACGATCATTCCTACTTGTACTATAATTATTTGTTAAATACGCACAACTCGTGTGCAGAATATCGAATTTTTAAAGCTATAAACAATAATCGAGGCTTGCAGTCTCGTTCCGTCCGTAAGAAGAGAAAAGTTGTATTATTGTATTTTTTTTGTACTTCTCCTAAATTTAATGAATAATAAAATGACTAATGAATGAAACTTTCAGAGTTTCACCGTTTTTCTTTTCATTTCATCACATATCTGAAATCCTTGTATTATTTATTTTAATTTTGTTTGTAATTTATACATATGAATTTTAATTGACTTAAATTATTTAAAATCACGTTTATTTAGAATCAACAATAATCGTTTTAAAAAATCTGTAGGACAAGTAAATAATATTTTTTATATTATTTGTTTTTAAAAACGTATATTTTCTTTCAGTATGTCTAATCGACAATTTTTATTGTTTTTGAACATATCAGATTAATTTAATGATTTTATTTCATTTTCATGTCTTTTTAATATATATTTGTGTATTTTTTCATATGAGTATTTGAAAGTGAAAATTGATTTTGGTTATGAATATGACTGTCTTTTAGAGTTAAACGAGCAACAATGCGGCTGTTTTTTCCTCTTCGACACGATTAAATTTGTCGCATCGACAAAAATCATCGGGTAGCGACCCTCATAAGCTCAGCATTTTTTTATTTTCTGCACGACGCTCCGACCCAACCATCCCTTGTTCTTTTTTCTCCATTTTCGACCGACATTGGTTGTATAAAAATAGAAAGCGATTGTCCGTCCTCTAATTAGGCATTTTACAACACGTTCTTTTCCGAATTTTAATCGTTTCTTCAATTCAATATATCTGTTATGATTTTAATACACGCTGAGAAAGAATTTAATCTAAGGGATTAACAAACTGTTCCATCAACATAATTATTATTTTACAAGTGGGTATTTCCCGAAGGGGAGTAAACCGTTTTCAATATTTTCAGAAAGGACGATTGGTTGCCGTACAAGCTAAAATTCGGCTTACATTCATAATTAAACACCAATTGTATGCGGACATCTCCTCTCTCAATGTTAATTGTAATGTGAAAAAATAAATAGAAGGCCAAGAAATACAGTATTCGATCGGAAATTTCCTGTAGATATTGAAAATACTATACTTATTCGGGGCGAAATTCAAGAATTCATATTGAAAAATTGGAAAAATTGACTTTTCGATCTGTTTTATTAATTTTTCAATATGAATTCTGGGATGTCGCCCCGAATAATTATCACTTTGGTTATTTATGGGAAATTTTCGATCGAATAGGCTCTTAAAATCGATAAAAAAAATTTCAAAAAATTTGGTGAGTCACACTGGGTGTCTCGTGGACCCATGAAATTTTCAATTTTCAATGTCTTACCTTTCTCTTGATGAAAACAGCTTTATTAAGGGCAATTCATTCAGAAACGATGCGAATCATTGGGCAGCACTTCCTTCCACACTGCCATTTTTTTAAGTATTTTTAAACGATATTATAAATTCGAAACACTTGAAACACTTTTCTTATGATTGAAAATAACGCTGACACTCAGTTGAACTTGTCGAATTTCTGATGCGAAATATTTTTCGGTAACGAACTAGCTTGTAAGACCCGACACGTCTTACCCCGACACTTTCTACCGGGCTACTGATTCAAAATCCAGTCGAAAATTCAAGTAATTATCACCTTAATCGGTTTTTAATCGGTTTTTCCCTCGACCTCGACCGATCACCATGGAAACAATAATGACAATAACAATAATGGGATTAACGAAAATTTGATTTTTTTTTCCTCGTTACGCTCGACGAATTTTCTCTATTTATTTTGTCATGTTTACGATCCCCGAATTATTCAGATATATTTGCTACAAATAGTTGAAAATTCAATCGCGAAGTTGTTCTCACATTATTATACGCATCAGTTAAGTTGTAATAAAAGTGAGCTGAGGAAAAATTTAGCGCGTTCAAGGACATCCAGACTGATTTATCGA
>JAPYYW010001595.1:0-51464 GCA_030522545.1 Cremastinae sp. A BG-2022a
CCTTACAACTCATATTTGCCTAATACAATCCTTCGTTTTCGGCCCCGAAACGCAACGCGACGCAGCATATGTACAAGTATCAGGCGCAACCTCCTTACAACTTATATTTGCCTAATACAAACCTTCGTTTTTGGCCCCGAAACGCAACGCAAACGTATTTTATATGAACAAGTATCAGGCGCAACCTCCTTACAACTCATATTTGCCTAATATAATCCTTCATTTTCGGCCCCGAAACGCAGCATATGTACAAGTATCAGGCGCAACCTCCTTACAACTCATATTTGCCTAATACAATCCTTCGTTTTCGGCCCCGAAACGCAACGCGACGCAGCATATGTACAAGTATCAGGCGCAACCACCAAATTTCGTTCTTGGTCCAGAATCGCACTCCAAAACGGTTTCTGACGGTGTAAGACAAGTATCAGGCGCAACCTCCTTACAACTCATGTTTGCCTAATACAATCCTTCGTTTTCGGCCCCGAAACGCAACGCGAAATTTAGTCAATGCAGCTTGTATACCTATATTTTACTCAATAAGAAAAACAATTATAAAAACGGTAAAAATATTATGCGAATTCCAGTTTTTCCCAAATACGCTATATTTATAAAGGCAGATATTTTTTTTATATATTAGTATAAATATATTTATAATATACATACGTCTATATCGAGGTAAAAAAATATTTTTCTCTTAAAAAACTGGTCATTTAACAAGATTGTGTCAAATAATGTATATCCTCGATACATTTACTTGCTCAATTCAACTTCAAAGGATTCAAAAATGCAATTGTTCTGAAAAAATTTGCTCGATCATATGATCATGTAGATGCGTTTTTGAATGTTAATTTTTACATCCATCTTCCTTTTCGATAACAATGCGTACAGGCAAAATATCTCAATGTGTAGAACGTGGCACAGTGAGATCTTGAATTTACGTTGCATACGATTTTATTAACAATCACGGTGAGACAGGGCATGAAACTCGTTCCGCATACAAGATCTTACGAGCGTTTCTGTTTGCGACTAGATTAATTGAGGAACCGACTTTCAGAAATTTAAAGATTAGCATTGCTCTTGAAATGTTGAAACCGTATCAATGTAAAAAAAAGAATTTTATTGTTAGTTAAGTGTCCGATACGTCTGACGCGCTTGTATCTTTCTCTTCTTCCTGGGTTGTAAAGGGAGTCACCACTTGCATATTGACCGATATATATAGTGGATACGTGAGTTGTTTGTCCAAAGCCATTATTTGTTTCTGCAATAATGAGGAAAAAGTTATTCGATTTGAAAAATTAATTAATAGAAGAATGGAAAATTGTTGGTACCTCTTCATTCTTGTGCAGTGATAATCGAAGAATACCGGGACTTTGTATTGTTTTTATTTGCCGTTGCTCATCCAGTGAAATGAGAGAAACTCTGAAAATCAAACATAATTTTGCGAAATCTTTACGAAACTCATGAAGAATCAGAATTATGTCAGAAGTGTCTTGTGAATAGAGAAGCAATCTTTTGAAAATTAACAATAAAAAATTGAAAATTTTTTTTATTTATTACATATTTCTATGGAATGCAAAATCTCTATTCGAAATGACTCTTCAAATATAAATAAAAGCTTGAAATCGTAATAAATATAATTGTTAAATGGATGAAAATATTATCAAAGAGAATGAAAATACTTACTTTAGAATTATGTTGCGTTTACTGTGGTTAGCAATAATATGATCAGTATCTGTTCTGTGATTTCTTCTTATTCTGAGAGACGTTGTATCCAAATGAACAACCAACTCTAGACCAAAGTGAAATGCTGTCCATCTCCATATATGGTCACCGGGATTTTCAACGCATCTTCCACATCTGAAGCACTGTCTCGAAAATTCTTCTTCGCTCATTTGTTTTGGACTTGTCGCATGATCAAAAAAATAAAAAAAAAAATGTATGATACAAGCAGCAGATTCGGATGAGAATGAAATTTATTAAAAGTTTTCAAAGATTTTAGAATTTAAAGAAAAATAAGATGTTGAATGTATGAAAAGATATTTCAACTTACCCACGATCCTTGTTAGCATCAATTCTCAAAAGATGCAACCATTGCTCCTTATAAGCACCGTGAAGCCATTCAGCTGGGATTAAATTATCACTGTATAGAATTTCGACGTCCTGGTCATGAAGCAACAGGTATTTCATTCGCAAAGCCTTGAACGGTGCGGCAAATTTTTTCCCCTCCTCGGTCGACAAAAATGGTTCGTTCCACGAACGTTTTTTATAGAAATCGTCGACTTGAACGGAATCTTCCTCATTTGGCATGTGGACGAATAACCTGGAGAGTGCGATAATCGTGACATACCGATTGCGAAATTTTTCATTGCGTTACGAACGACTTCTCACCATAGAGAAAATATGCCAAGCAGCATGTACAAATGAAAAAAAATCTTTTTCTTACCATCCTCTCAACATCATGTAGATGCAAAATTCCGTTTGCATAGCAACCAAGTTAGGACTATCAATTAATTCAGCCATGAGATCTGGAGTTATTTCCTTGAGAAAAGTTGGATAGCGCCATCCGTATGCTAGCAGATTTACTTCGAGCCACCTCTTGGCAGCTGTTTTAACAACTGGGACTCCATAAGAAACAGCCGCATTGTAATATGGAACAACAGTTCGTATGTTTGTAGTCTCAATCATGGTTTCAGTGCATTGATCAATGAGACTTTGTAGTTGGAAAAGTGTGGCTGTTGCAAGAATAGACACAACATCTTTTGGTTCAAAACTAACTTCATCCTGGTAGAATGAGCCCAGAACAGTTGTCAATGCTAGAAAAAATCAAAGAATCATTGAGAAATTAAAAAATTTTCAATTTTTTACTTTTCAGTCTATCAAGGACTTACAATCAAGTGTAATGTTTGGATCTGCAACTTCAACATTTACACATTTTTCATTTGTCTCTCTCCAAGAGCCACAGAACATGCTTGCAAAGTAAGGACTCTGAAATATCAAGAAAATAAATTATAATCAATGGATAATAAAATACACGATGCAATAAAAGTTATTATTTTAAGGATTTTACTTGACTTATATAGACTTTGTGCAATCTCCATGCTCTTCCAAGCATAAAAACTGTTATATCGCTCCCCTTTTCCTCTTGGAAGAGAGTCTTGTATATGTACTGGGCTGTTGTAAGTAATTTTTTTCTGAAAGCATAATAGGAAGATAATTTGTTAGTGTCATCTCAAAAGATTCATAGATCAGGTGCACTCAGAGAAACATAAATTAAGCCGAGTCCTCGATCTCGTGAATATATGGGAATTCGAGTGAATATATTTTTTTTTATTATTTCAACTCGAGTATCGACGTTCACGTTGCGTCACGAGTATAAAAATAACGATGTTGTCACACACGGATTCTCCAGATGCTAAAGATACGCTACAAAAAATAGGATTTGCTGGACGAAAAGAAGCAGAAAACGCGGATCGATCGTCACCGCGTTTGACCCAAATTTCAATCAAAATTTTATCGTCGAAATACACAAATGTATACTAACTTTTTTGGCGTTTGCAGAGTCTTGTCAATGAAATCGGAATCCGAATCACAGTCGTCCTCCTCGATGCACTTTCTTTTTCGTCCGCGATACACGGACTTAACAGTGAGATTTGACATAGAAGCGAGTTTACTCGTGTAGCTACCCATTTTTTTAGCAACAATAATTCAGTCACCACTTTTATATATTTTCACGGCGAGTCTTCAAGATTTCACGAGCGCGTTCGAAGACGCATTTCGTTGCAGAATCCGATCGTCAATGTAAGACGAGTTACGTGTGAGCGCGTACACCAGCAGGATTTCATGAAGATTGCAAGAAAAGGCTACAAGTCGCAGTAAAAACTGCTACTTATTATGGAATTTTGGGAGTTTCTTTGAAAGCTTCGTAAAAATGAGGTCGCACGAACCACCGAGAAAATGTAAACATCGCTTTGTGCATGTTGACAGTAACAGCTGACAAAGGATTACGTGAAGTAACGTTAGATGGCGTAACTCGAGAATTCAGCCGCACCAATCGTCAATAAAACGTCCTCCGATATTATCAACCGATCCAGATAGCGAGTGCGCGTATCTCGCGGGAAATTATGAAGCGCTTATATTTTTCGCGGAATCCTCCAACCTCGTTCTAAAAATAACTCTTACGAAAAATTCCGATGTTATCGCGTGCAGTTACTGGAAACTCTCGCGTGCGACGAGTGGGTGTGTTGTACATTTCTTCGGGTTAACTACTTCCACGTTAGGGCACGACGGTACTCATCCGTGCATTCTGCTTTTGACATTACCATTCATTCTGCTTCCTTGATAAAGATCTCACGGGGAAAGTCACATGTAAACATCACCCTGGCTGTATCGTCACTATTTTCAACCAGAGACAGACCGGTCGAGCGGGATTGTTAAGAAAACCGGATAAAAATGAGGCTGGTGAAATGCACTCACAAATATAATATTGAAATATAAAAATTGCATTATTATATAGATTAATTTTTAAATTATACTCCAGAGTTGTTATTTTTTTAATTAATTATTGAAATTGGTCGGTTAAGAGAGTAAATTTAGGTCATAGCATGTCGCCTTTGGTCGTTTTTATTTTCCCAAAAATCTATAAAATGTAGTGCAGGAACTAAAAGAATACAGGTCGATCGGCATTGTCGCATCAGTCGTAGTAGTTTTCGTACATATATACATATACATTATGTATAAATATATATATAGTTATTATACACTAGATATTGAAGAGAGAGAGAAGGAAAGGGTAAGAGAAAACGACGACACAGACCGATTAATGTGCGAGCCCTTTCCGGCCGCGAGCTACTGCGAGACTTGTAATTGTAATAAATTAATAAATATATACGTGTATTTTTTTAACACGTTTTGCGCACATTCAACTTACACATGACGTGGGAATCGGCGAGATAAAACTAAATATTTTTATACACGAAAATGGCAATTATATATATATAAATATACATGTGCGAGAATTCATGACATTGTTACTACAAACAAGAATGCCAACGATGTCCAATGCTGAGTCGAGAGACTTCTGTTGGGCACTTTGTGAATAAATAACGATCAATAAAGTAATAAAAAAAAACAAATCGTATTGATGAATTTTTTTCACTTGACAATCCAACAGAGTAATTTTGCCAGTTCTTTCTACATTCGCTCCATATTTCACGTTTTCGCAGTGGCTTCCTTCTCACTTAGATCGTACGTGTCGTTAAATAGAGGGAGAGAAAGAAAGAGAAGCGCGCGCGACGAGTTAAAAATCGGTGGATCGTTGAACGACACCGGCAATTAATCATACGATGAAAAACAATATAATAATTTTCGTACCTTAATATCACAGTCACATGAGACGTACAACTAAAAGGATCAAAGTGTCGGAAGAAAAGGACGATAGAGGCGAGCCGGAAGAGGTGAAAATAAAAATAATACATGAGGAAGTAAAGAGAGGAGCGGAAATTGGGTGGAAATAAAAAGGGGATCAGGGGGGAAAGGAGGAGAATTCTAAGAACAGGCGCACTCCAATACTCTCATATTTTTCCAAGTAGATATCTTCAGCTTGGTTGGATCGTTCTCGTCGAAGTAGAGAATCTCGAGTTCGTCGAGCTTGCTCGGAGCGCAGCAGGGACGCGGAGCTTTTCTTCGGTCTTCCTTCCAAATGAGACTCTGGAGTAAGGCGTGGTGATGGGCGGGATTGTACCTGGGTGGACATCGTCCCTTGCAGAAGCCCGCATCGAAGTTCTTCGGCTGGACGATGAACTCGAACCCCTTGAGATCCTTGAAGGTGACCGTCATCTCGTGGCGACAACACTTTTTGTTCTCGCCACGGCACTCGGTCCGGCGTCCCTTGTGGAGAGACATCAAACGTTCCGGAGGATTGGCGCGTCTTTTGACGCGTCCTGAACTCTCCTGAAGATTCCTCCAGCTCGTCGTCGTGAATACGTTGAACGCCGCGTGAGATAAGGAGGGCTCGTTATCCGAATATTTTCCATTTTCGTTCTCGAACGACTCGAAGACGAGCTCGACTCTGAGATCTCCCGGATCTCGCTGGCGATAGTGCTCCAGCGTCATTTCCGTAGCGTCGATCTCGATCCATCTTGTGTCCCTCTCCTCGGAACTGGTGAGCCTTCTTCGCGACACGAATACCCGCGTGTCAGGAGCGACGAGGCGATAGACCGATATCGCGTGTCTCGACGGGTCGATCCTAGTTCGTCGCGCATCCAGAAGGAACCTGAGACTCGCGTGATCGATCTCCGTCTCGGCTTGCTCCAGGGGAATGCTCCCGATTGGAAAGTGAAGGACCCCGCCGGCCGTTGCTTCCTTCTCCTCCTCCTCACTCCGATTCGTCAGTGGACTCCTCGAGCGTTCTGCAAAAGCGATTCAGAGGTGGTTATCGATCGATACAAATATGGGCCGTGAAAGAATCAAAAGAGCGACAAACGGACCAAACAATAGAGACTTATTTTCGTGCTTGCTCGTCGAAAAATAGAGCGAACGAATGAGGAGATTAAAAATAGCGGATAGAAAAGAGAAACAAGTGAACGAGTGGGCGGTGAGAAAAAATATCTCGTTCCCCACCCCGCAATCTGCGCTTTTTAATCTCGTGCGAGCGTAAGCGCGTGGTGGCTTTTTTATCCGCGAATCGCGAGAAAACCAGACGAGGAATCCGAGGAATTCGTGTTTACTCGATGAGATTTGCGCGGGCGGATCTCGATCGACGCGATGACTCTTCGTTCCGGAATGAATCTCCGAGACTCTTTTCATACGTAATACGCTCGCTCGCTCTCTCTCTCTCTCTCTTTCTCATTTATCTCCGTCGGAATGAAACCTCGATATCTTAAATAACTGGGGGAATGACGAGTTCGGGAGCCGATTATAACTTTATCAAATAGGTGTATTCCATCGAAAATAGATATCACCGCGCGAAACGTTGACGAGAGAGTCACATGGTGGAATTTAAGGAAAAAATAAAGAAGGCACGGCTTCATCTTTATTGTTTCTCGCGCGGCGCCTCCTCCCACGCTCGCCGAATAATCATTTTTCACGATGAAAAGCTATAAATATACGAATTTTCTCAGATGCAGGAGACACGGCGCGATGCTAATTGAATGCCGACAACTTAATGAATCGTCGATCGAACGCCTCCTTTTTTATCTGCATAGAAAAATCGTGCGGCGAATTAACAAGTTTTTCTCTCGAATGGCACGAGACGTCGTCTCTTCGATGTACGATATGAAAAGGAGAAAAAAAAAGAGAGAAAAACAACGACAGGGAGGAGGATAGGAGTTAACGAGTCGCGCGGGATAAAGTAGCAGTGTCTATCGATTGATAAATGGAGAAAGGTATAATTTTCGTTTGAGGAATACTAAAAGTAAGGCTATACTTGCTCGAGGAGAAAAAGATAGAGACGGAGAAGAAACGTCGCCTCGGTGTCCCGCGAGACAAGGCACACGTTTCATCGTCGTCGCGACGAGTCTGACGGGAAGACGAGGAGACTGTCCATTTTTTCGTGTCTTCCGAACACTTTGACACGAATCGAGCTTCTCATTTCGAGCTCCCTCCCCCGTCCGTGCGCTCCATCCCCGATCTCCCGATAGCTACTTGTACAACGTCTTTGAGTACACTCGTACGGAAAAAATATGAGAGACCGAGACAAAGAGTACACTCGTATGGAAAAAAAAATGTTTGTGAGAAGGAAGAGAGATACACGCGCGGGAATCCGAACGCGTCTCACTTGCATTTGAAAAAAAAGAAAGAGAGAAAAAGAGCTCGGCGATGGAAAAATAGAGACTCGCCACTCAGCATTCCGTGCCGATCGGAATTTCTATTTCGTAAGTTTCTTCCTCTCGGACGTCGCTTTCCTCCGTAATATTATTATATTGCCGATTTTCTCGCATTTTCTTAATTACATGACGAACGAGCGACGATTTTACAAGGTGATAATCAGCGTAATCGGCGGAGCAGCTGACGTTGACGGTTCGTCTCTCTCGCGTGTGGCATTTTAAATCGGTTTTCTCCATATCGTTTCGAATTTTTACTTTGTGTGCCAGCTTGGCTAATACGATAATTAATCTAAAACGGACACCTATCCTTTTTCTATAAAACGAGACTTCTTGTTTATCTCTATCTCCCGTACGTTTTTTTTCCCATGGAATATTCATCAACTCGGGAGACGTCTCTTTTTTTTTGGTATAGGTCAAACGTTGCGTAAAGTCTTCGACTTTTTCCCATATTTTATTCATTTTCGAAGTGTTCCTTCTCGTTAGTCTGCAATTTATTCATTGTTTTGGCGGACGTGTTCATTAATTATTTAATTAATCGCAGATACGATTTTATCGATGGATCATCATCACTCATCCAACGATCGATTCGAAAATTATGTTCTTTTTTTCGTACGGCCGTCGGATAAATGTTTCTGGCACAAGGTGTATATTATACTTGAGATTTTTCTCCCGTTAAATCATTACATTTGACGTTTCGCAAGCGTCGGGAACGTCAGTTCTCGATGCGCGTATCGTTTGGACGAGATAGACCTTTGATATGGCCAAAAAGGAGATTTTACAGTATCGCGACTGCAGTTTCGTAATTCTTGGATGTTCGCGCGTGGCATCGCAATCTCGGTAACATTCCCTCAATTTCTGTCACGAGACTTTGACATGAATTCTCTCAGATTCACAATATACAAGCACGAAAGAGCATGAAGGAGATCGACAATAAGAATGAAACACAAAAAAAAGAAGAAAAGAATAACGGAAACCGATAAGCACGGAGGAACTTATTGCCACATGTCAGAAAGAGCGCATGGCTCCAATGTTGAATGTTTGGTGTCACTGTTTCACTATATTTTTTTCCTGTTTCGTTCAATGAGAAGAGAAAAAGAATTTCAGCGATTAGATATCTCCGCTTCGAGATTTTCCGGCGTGAAAGCCGATAAGGGGAAAAGAGTGAAAAAAAAGTGAGGAAAGTCGAGGAAGCTAACGGGAATAAAAAAAGATTTCGGAAAAGAATTATTCTATTTTTGAATGAAAAACGATACTTTTTTTTTGTTTGGAGATTAGCAGCGATCGAGGCGCGTGCATTCCGGTCGAGAAAAGAACGAAGCGATAATTTATGTTGCTGATAGGGATGAAGCGAGTGTGTGCAACGCTTCTCGGTAAAGAAGGTCGAAAGTTTCGCCCCCGCGGTCTAACCTCCAATCTATATAGTCTCCATGCATTAGATAAATAATCGATATCTTAACGAATCGTGATCCGCGCACGGCCGAACTGTGCCGTGAGACCCGCAGGCTCGTCCTTCCTCCATACCGTCTCAATACCATTTTTTCATGCACCGATCTTATCGTCTTGACTGCATTTTTATAATCCGAGCCTCAATCGCCTTCTTTTTTTATATGAATAAATGAAAAAAGTGAAAAAATAATGCTAATATTCAATTTTGAATAAACGTTAAAATTCACAATCACTCTGCGAAGCGCCTGAGCCACTATCCGTTATAGTAAAAAAGATAAAAAATAAAAATAAAAACGCATCTCTTGTTTAACAAATTATTGGTAAAGTCATCGTTGATCCCGCGATATTTAGATCACATGCTTCGTGAATGATGAATGATCTTGTCGTAAACAAATGACATGTGTCATCGATTGAGTAAGAATTTAAAATCGCGTGAGAGAGGCAGAAACGCCGCTCGACATATACTCGGCAAAGTAAACAGGATGCGAAACATTACATGGTATTTGCAACTATCGCTCTTTCCCTTCTTCTCTCGGTTCACATTAATCGAGCGATCCGAACGAGCGAGAGAGAAAGAGGGAGCGGGAGAGAGAGAGAGGAAAGCCGCGAGAGATGATGCAGACTTTTCGGAACGAGTGTGGGCAGAAGCTTGAAAGCGTGTTTCCGATTCCATGCTCCCGACACGGGCGAGAAACCGTTTAGCCAATTCGCAAAAAATTTGGGAATGAAATTACTCCGTTTCGCACTCGCTTGAATTTTTTCCTCAAAATTTTGCTCCAGGAGAAAAGCGCCTCGAAATTTTTTTTTAGTTGTTCGAAAGATTTATTCGATAGCGCGATCGATTTCTTTCTCCAAGACATCCCGATGTTAATGGAATGTCGAAACGATGTAGACTTTCGGAAATACCGTGGGGGCTGTTTTATACGAATACTCGAGACATGAATCTCGCACTTAATTATAGCGATGCAATCGCGACCAAAATTCTTAGATCTCTCTCTCGAGATTTCGAAATTTTTCGATTTTAGAGAACTTTTTGGGTTAATTTTCCATAGTGCTTAGGAAGTTTCGAAACTGATTATTCTCATAATTTATCGACTATTTTTAGTAAATAATCGTCTTTTCTTTGAATTCCCTATTGGATCGGTTTCTCTAAAATTCAAGAATTTCAAAATTTCCGAGACTTATTTTAAATTTAAAAAAAGAAATGAAAGAAATAGCATGGAATGGATGAATAAATACCTGCTGGATGAAAGGTGTGAAGTTTTCTGAGTCTAGTGTCATCGTTGTCTCGTGAATGTTGAAGCCTCGTCAGGTACTCGACATGAGCTCTCCTGTACTCGGTTTGACTCACGTTTGCCTGTGAACAACGTGTCATTCTTAATATCTGTGTATAAAATACAAGAATGAGTTAATTAGCAAAATTGTATGTATTTTCCCTTGGCTTCTCACGAGGAGAGAAGGCGAGACGTCGAGAAGCGAGGAGAAGGAGGAAGAGGAGAGAGAGGAAGAAAAAGAAAAGGAGGAAAAAGGGTCATCGGGGGTCAGTCAGTCCGGATTTGAGAAAGAGAGACGCTCAAGTATCCCGACGAACGACACTCGAGATCTTCATCTCCGGTACTTGTCATTTTTCGTGTACGTACACGAATTTTTGTTTCACAAGCTCGACGACGCGCCTGTCTTCGTAAACAAGACGAAAGGAGTGATAACGAGCCAGGAATGAGCGCGAGTGAGAGAAAGAGAGAGACAGAGGGAGACGAGCCAAATTTTTTTATTCCTTCCCTTTTTTTACGGTTCCTTGATACTCATCCCAGAAGACACTCGTCATCCTGTTTACGTGCAAACGTTTGCAGAAAACTTTCCTCTGCGTCAAACGAACCGATGAAATTTTTTATGAGAAATTTGGAAATCACGCCTCTTCTTTTTTTTCTCTCTAAAAAAACGGAAAATATATGAATTTGAATTTCTAATTGAGTTTTACCAATTTTTTAAAAAAATTCTTACGAAAATGTTTGCGTCAATTAAGGAAAAAAAAAGAAGAGGTCGAAGCCTCGAATTTTCGACTAGTTAGAAATTCGAGAGAATAATATTCGACGCGTAGCGAGAAAAAAAATGCACATAATTGGAGAATTTTTCATTCTTTTCAATTACTCAACGCGCGTGTCACAAGATTGTGAGTGGTCGTTGGTAGACTTTGAGTGTTTTGGCGTTGATTTATTAAAAAGTTTGAACTTGGGACCCTTTAATTGATTCTCCCTGGATCGAGGCGAACGATTGTGATAATTGACACTCCCGATACGGAGCGTTCTGTCGAAAAACGTTGGGCAAATGCGACAAGCTCGCGATTTTATCATTCGGAGCTCCACTTGGGGTCAACGAGACCATAACGCGTGAGGCCCGCCTCTTTTCCTTCATTTCTCTCATCGTAACGAAAACTCGAAAAATCTTCGTATTATCAATATCGAATAAACGAGGCAAAAAATCTCTCGGCGAGAGATTCGGAGGCAGAGACGAAACGTATGCATAACGCAAATGTTGAAAAAGGGAGAAGAAGTAAACGCGAGTTGAGAGGGAGGGAGAGAAATTTTGATGAATTGTTGTCAGAAAGGAAAGAGCGAGACGGAGGCGCGTCTGAGAGAGGACGTGACTCTCGTACTGGAAGTCAAAGGTAAAATCCTGAGGATGGCGAGCCTCCGGGTGGCTGCCTTCTCAAACACGCGAGTCGTCTTTCGCTCGTTTCGTGAGTCATCTCCGGTAAGGAAGACGAGTTGCAAAAAAATGCACAAGATTTGAAAAAATCGCGGGAGGGAGAGAGAATGGCCATTCACCGGATCCCGAGACGTCTCATCCTCGTTTGTTTAAACTCACTTAACTCTCAAGACTGTCCTTTTGTTATACACGACGCGCGGCGAGACACGCGCGGACTTTCTTTCTGCGATTGCGAACAGATTCGCGCTTGCCCCCTCGCCCACAGCGCCCTCGAGAGTTTATATCCCATCCTCGATTTTTGCTCTCCCTCTCGCGTTCTTCCCTTCGCTCGGGACTGCAGCCTCGTTAATTGAAACAGCTCAATTAGCGAGGAATCTCTCGAGGTCGTTCGAAGAGTAACGAAATAATTTCGAGTCGGTATCGCTCGAAAAAAGGTAAAAAAGGACCGGTAGATCCGTTTCGTCGTTTATTTATTAATCTTACCTCTCGCTCCTTTTTTCACCGTAATTTCTTGCGCGGACGAAATTTATGTCGACGCTCGAATAAATATAATATTAATAGGCTTTTTATATATAGATATGTGGTATTTAAAAAATGATTTTTTGAGACGATATATAGACCTCGAGGGGAATCGCTCGCGACGGTACGATGCGAATAGGACTTGCCTTGGAATTTCCCAACGACATTCTTCGCGTGCCTTCTCGCGATCCTCCAGTACCAACGGATACGAAAAGATCGCGAGTTCGCCATCTCCTGCTTCCTCACTCTCGGCTCTTATTCTCTCTTTTTTTATTTTCTCGTCTCTCTCTCCCCCCTTTCCACCGTCCTCCGCCCTTCCACCTGTCTCTCGACATCGAGTACTTTTGGTCGGCCTTTTTCTTAATGCCTTCGGATACGCGGCTCTCTTTTGACCGTGTATATTAAGAGTTTACAGTTCGCCTTGACTCGCCTTCTCTCTCTCTCTCTCTCTCTCGATCTCTCTTTTTTTCCTCTTCGCGCTACTACGTAACGAGTTCCCGCGATTTCTGCACCTTTCACACATATTTTCAGGTCGGAATAATATTTTATTGCTTATTTTTTCCCCTATTGTCGGATTAATCTGCCGGTATAGTAATCTATGCTGAACATAAAAATTCCTTATATTTCACAAAATCCAGTAATCTGTCTCTGATAATCATGACGAACGATCGTTCGATGATAATTTTTGGAATTATCTATATTCGAGAGTGAAGAAAAATATGTTTTTTTTTCGTGGAAATTCGAAGAGTGAGAAAAGCGCGCGGATATCTTGGAATTCCTTACAATTTTCTCATCGCTACTGTAAATAACCGACAATCGGAAGAAACGCTCGAGAGTCCTTCGAGCGTGTGCCCGTCTCGAATACGCGCAGAGGAAGAATTCTTAGACTCATCGAAAATAGTCGTAATATTTTTGTTAAGACAATACAACCGTAAAATCTATTATTTTTTAATTCGTGCAAATTGATATCGGTGCAAATTAGATTATCGTGACTGTACTACGCGAAATTCATTGAGAGTAAGTATTGGGATTCGTTGAGAATGAATTTTAGTGGATTCAGTCTGAAAAAATTGGAGGCGCGATTGCATAATGATAATAGCATGGAGAAGTGAAGAGAGTGGATGAGGGAGGTAAATAGCCCGGTAAGAAGCAGGCGGAGAAGGAAGAGGAGCGTGTGTGCAAAATACCTTTGAAGGATCGGGTATCCTCTCGAGACCGAGACCCTCCACGATGCTTCTCCTTATAGTGTCGAGTTCAGGCTCGTGAAGCAGTCGCTGGCTTCTCATCCCGGATTGGGGAGGAACGAGAGAGGCCGGAAATCCGTTGGCCTCGTCGTCGTTGTCGGATGGTGAAAAATGAAGGAATCGGGAGTCCGGATGGTCCGGGTGGTGGGCTCGAATCGGCCGGTCGAAGGGAGGATGATCGAGGGCCGGTATCGCCATCGTCGGGCGCATGAGGAGGACCGCGATAACGAGAGCGACGAGGAACCGGGCTCTCCGCGGGAATGAGTGCCGAGACACTCGGTGCTGATGGATCGTCGATAACGAGCCCGACGGAAGCGGCCGACGCGGATCCTTCTCCTGGCACTTGTCGCCGCTCGCGAAACGCGCGATCTCCCTGCTCGGCTCGCCCCCCCGAATGTCCCGGACGTCGCAGCTCAGTCTTTCCGATTTCCAATCGTTGTCAGCACGTGATTCCGATATGTTTATTATTGAATTCTCGCCCATAGCCTCAGCCCTACATTCGGGTGATTCTTACACCGTGTCGTGTCCTTTTTTTATTTATCCGCGATGTGTATCTTCGGCCGAGAGCGCTCGTCGAACTCGCGCACTTATCTTCCCTCACTGCGATTCAGACTCATCGATCGCGACTGATCTCAGTCACAAGCCGGCGAGCGTTACGTTTCTTATTAATTTTCGAAACCGCTCACCGATGGTATTCGCTCTTGGAAGCATTTCGCGCTTTCACCGCGGGAATCCCGCGGCGCGACTCCGCTCCGGCGATCATCCTCGCTCGTACCGAACTTCACAAAAAAAAGAAGAAAAAACGCTAAAACGCGAACGAATTTTATTCTCGCGCCTAGGGCGACCCTTGGATTTATTTTTCGTCGATCGATCGTCGCCGAGTCTGCGAAAGTGTCGACGAATATTCGCGCGAATGCATGCACGGATCGACCGGGCTTATCGTCCACCGAGCAGCCTCAGTTTAATGGACGCACCGACACACACGCGCACTCACTCGCTATTCGAAACACGACGTCTACCGGAAATGTAGCATGTTCAATAATCCACAATGAAAGACGTCCCAGTCTCTGTATCTCGGGAAAACAAAACACTGTCGAGCCTCGGGATTTTAGAGCTCCGTCAACACCCGTTTGTCCGGCGATTCCAAAAGAGCGCGGGTTCACGAGTCGAAAATCTCGCGACGGTCCCATCCGGTATCCGGCCCGCGAAATGTTTCATTCTGCCGCGAACCGAGTCATTTCCAAGAGACTCGAGTTCGATCGAGAATGGAAATATTGAAGATCGGAACACTCTGTTTTTTTATTTCACCAAAAATTCGCTCCGATTTAACGTTCGTCCGGCTATAAACGAGCGTTTCTCAGAGCGTTCGCTTGAAAAACATCCCCTCGTGCTGGTGGTTCGCGGAGTGAAGGATGTTGCCGCTCGGACGGCTGCCGCGTGTCGACTGTTTGCCAGCATGTATCGCGGCCCGTCTATATATTAACGAGCGCCGTCCGCAGTCGCGGGCGGCTCTCCCGCCGCCACTCTTCTTCTTCTTCCTCCATAAGAGCACACGTTATTCCATATACGCGTATGAAAGAAATTTTATACACAGTCGACTCTCTCTTATACGACGAACATTTGAGAAATTTTCGATGAAATGGAATCTTCGAAAGATGCTCGTCAAAAGGTCAATTTATATTGGCTCGTGCACATCAGTTCCGAGTACTTGGAAAAATTTGAAGAATTCTTTTATTTTATTCTAAGAGATTTTATTGATTAAATTTTTTTAGACTTGTATTAATAATTAAATTGAATATTATTCCTGGAAACCAATTTTAATCAGTCACTCTATAGTAAAATCTACCACATTTTTTCTGTCAGTGTAGCCAATTCTTGAAATAAACAATCGTAACTTAAGAAAGGAGAAAATTAACTTTCTTATTTTTCTACACATGAAAAATGTAATCTTCTTTCTGTTATTATTAATTATCATCTGAAAACTAGCATAGCTTTGAAATATGTGGATAAAACTCTAAACGGAACCAAAAATTGCTTCGATGGAGAAGTCGTTGCAAAAGAGAGAGAGAGAGAGAGAGAGAGAGAGAGAATCGACTGTACACGTTCCATCTCCCTGACTTTCCAAAGCTCGATAACATCGAGAGAAAGAGAGAGAGAGAGAGAGAGAGAGAGAGAAAACTCACGACGTCTCTCTTCGAGTGTTCGTGAATAGTTCGTCGTACCATTAAAAGCTTATTTATCGTGTATCGAACGTACACAGTGTCTTTATTGAGTTATCAAGTACATTTAATGCTCTTTACTCTCTATTAAATAAACGACAATTCCATCAGACTCTTCACATCTTAATTGGTCTTTCCTCTCGCGACTATACGCTTTTTTCCTCACTTCCGATATCTTGACAATCCCCTCGACAATTATCGACGCGATTATTCTTTAATTTACGAAAAAGTTATTTAACAAACGCGTGTAATATTTAAAAATACATGATCAAAGAAACAATGTGTAATATATAATCAAAAGTAAACATTGATGAATAGCTTGTATAAAAATTCGATGAGTTATTCGATAAGAGATAAATACTCGTAATAATTTGAAATTTTGAAAACAGAAATAAACGTGATAGGGCACGTTGATAAGATTAAGTCGAATGATGAATAACTGGTTTACCCCATGAGACGTAACGTACCAGCAATTTTGAGTGTCAGCCGACCTTTGCGATAGGTTACGTTCGAGCTTGCAATCGAATTTTATGCAATACGCTCAACGTTTTTTTCCTTTTCACACGACATAACGACGATTATGCAGACACAATATTATTTTCCCTTACTCACATAATCGGTACGGTGTATTCGCTTGGCCGCATGAACACGTTCCACAGAAACTAACCGAGTTGCAGGTGGAATTCACGTGCGCCAGCGGGGACATTCGAAGGTTAGAACTCTCATTGAATTTACCCCGCGAATAACAAATTTTCCAGGCCGTTTTCTCGTAGGGAAAAATCCAGTGATCGAATCCGCAAGGACGGAAAAATGACGAGAATGAAGTTACGAGGCTGAAACAAAAAACAAACAGTTAGAAAAAAAACGACCAAGCGCTTGCCTTCGGGAATAAAGGTACAATAATGATTTTGACGACGAAAAGAGGAAAGAGAGTCAACGCTGTTTTTACATCTCGGACGAGATTAGCTGGTTAATCGTGTATATAATTAATATTCATGAGTGGAGATGGCGTGTAAAAATAGAGTTCGAGCAAGTTAATCCGGGCTCGAAAAATGTCGAACAACGTTCCGTCTCTCTGAGCGATTTAACGCGGAAAGGGGGAGTTCTCTCGTTGCCGATTATAGACGATTACCGATGTCGTGATCCTCGGGATCCTTTCACAATCTCGGCTCGCTGCTCCTATCGAGCACCGAAGAAACGAGACGTGTCCAAACGTCAGGGAATAACGCTCGGGAAATGTTTCCAGGAAAGAGAATCTAGGCCTCGCTCTCTCGCGTTCACGCGAATCCTCGAGGCATGACTCGACAAACTTCTTCAACATCCCGACTCGGATACAACATCCATTTCCCGTTTTTTCTCATTCTTTTTCTCCTCAGACGAAATCAGACGGAGGAATGCGAACGAAATCGTAAGTCGCGTGCGACGCGTGTAGAAAATTTGTTTCGTGGAAAATACCTTGTGTTTTTCATCTTTCGAGGCTTGTGTTTTTCATAATAATTGTCTGTTTTTCGGGAAGTTTTTGACTGAGTCTTGATTACTATGTCCGGAACGTATAATGGTTCTCGAAAATTGGCTTCTCTTCCACGGAACGCTTCGATCGATCTTCGAGTCTCAAGGCGATTAGAATCGGAATAGAGAGAGAAAGGGAAAACGCGTTCGGGTGTAACGAAGAGGCGCGATACTCGCGCCTGTAATTTACGCGAAAAGGGGGGGTTACATATAACTCGGTTCATGAAGTAGCACGAAGACACCTGGCTGAGGTAGGGAGTGACCGGGATGATTTCATTTCTACGATTCCAGGACATTATCGAGCGAAGATTCTCGTTAAACGGGTTGAAAAATTTATACCACCTGAATAACGAAATTCCATGATAACTCGACGGTTTTATTGACCTATATCCTTCGTGTGCATATTGAAAAAAAAAAGAATATTAATTTCGGAGAATCGTTATAAAATTGACCTTGATAATTTTGTCATATCTGGGTGACAAGGATTGCAGGAAAATCCTCGAATAGTCGATGCCACGGGCGATCCTTCGTGGAAAATAATTGAGGACTGAATATCCAAGGTTCCAGGAAGTTTTTTCGCTTCTACGCGGCTCGGTTAGAATCGAAAATCGATGAGGAATAACCGATGACGAGTGTTCATCGACGACAGAAAATAACAATAAATAAATTGAAAAATGTGTGGCGTTTGAAAGAGGATGAAAAAAATGGTAAAGTTTCGACTAGGTTTGGCTCACAGCGCGCTCAGCTGTGTTCATCGATCCTTCTTTACCCTCCTTTATGAGTCCGTTCATAAAAATATTCGTGTCAGTGGCATGCGAGAACGAAGATAAAAGGAGAAGTAAAAAAAGAGTAGTGAAGGGCAGAATGAACTTTAAAGTCCCGAAGTGTGACGAATAATCTCGCTCGATGGCGAATACTCACGGAAACGGGGGCTCTTTTTTAGTCCGAACACGAATTCACGGAAAGCCTGTTAACGAGAGCTGAGTCGCTCGGGGGCTGACTAATTTAATCTTGTCCCCACGGTCCGAGCTCCACATAAATAATAAAACTCGTCTTTTTCTCTCTCCTGCACAAAAATATAAATGCACAAATATATAAAAATGTAGCATGAAATAAATATGAATGTGTCAAATATATAAGGATATTGTACAATTTTATACGAAAAATTACTGTTTTATCGTACTGTAATAAAAGTTTAGAAAAATTTGAGAACATTTTCTATAAAACATTTGAGATTTTTTCCCAATTTTCATTATAAAATTTTTTCAATCTGTTACGACAGTAAGAGAAAACATATATAATTTTTCATACAAAATGCTCTGTGCATATAAAAAGAATCAAGCGAGCGCATAAAAACGTATGTATTAATTGAAAAATCAGAATAAAAACAATGTAGAAAATAATATTGCTCCGAGTGGTATTTCCGTAGAAGAAGATCGTGTCGGAATAGCCTCTGAAATTAATGGAATTGGCATGTGCGTACCGTAACGAGACATTATCCGCGATACAGTAATTCTTACGTGATCCTGGCAGCTCTCGGAGGATTGCGCAACGAGGAGGCAAGGGTGGGAGCGGAGAGGGAATAGCCGAGAGGCATCAAAGCAACGAGCCGACGCGTATTGTCCGTGCAGCGTATGCACGAGGCACACGCAGCCTCTTCGGTTAGATAAATGTTTCTGTTTTTTTTTTAAACTGGCCGCAAAACTCGCGTTAGGCAATTATAATAACCGATACAAGTACCTCGTTGGAGTACGAGAGTTGTAACAGAGATTGATTATATTTTTTAAAATAAAAAAAAAGAGAGAGAAAAAAAAATGAGATAAATACATGACAAGAATTTAATCATTTTTCCCTCTTTTCTATATAATGAATCTATTAATTTTTTTCGCGGTTTTCTTTTTGTTTTACGTTTGGAAAGCGGCGCGAGCGACGACGGAGGTGTGAAAAAAAAATGATGGGGAAACGCGATAAAGCGAGGAGGGAATCCTGCGCAGGGTTTATCCTCGAGAGCCGAGGTCTCTTTTCTCGGATATCGGTCTCACCTGTCTCGCCGTTTGCCGATCTAGGCTGGGTCACACGAAAGAGGGACGCACTCGAACGCTTCTCGGAAGCGTCGAGCGCGTACCGGGTATAAACGCCGAGGCGAGGCGTGATTCATTTCATCATCGTTACGAACGTCAATTCACTCTCGTAAAATACAATCCCTCTGCGTGACGTATTTCTAAAAATCCCCCTGTTACACCTATCCAGTTTAATGGGAATTTAAAGAATAAGCAGAAATATATTTCAAACGTACATCGTCAAATGATGATAGCAAAGGTCAAGCTTGAAAACGAGAAAAAAAGAGAACGAAGGTGTATACAATTTTTATAAAAAAAGAAAAAAAATATTTCTCGAGATATATCAAGAAATGAAGATCGATAAGCTGGCAGTATATTGAAAGATAAAGAATGAAATAAAAGTTTGGAGTAAAGGGGGAGACCCCAAGAACTTGATCGAACCAATTGATGGTCCACCACGATTAGACTCTTTTGTATTAATTCGGACAAGTATTCAATAAAAATAATAAATATTAAAAAATAAATGAACCAAAGGTATTCTTACTAAAATCCCGAAGTAAATTTTAAAAGGTAAACGTAAAATTTGGAAAATAAACAAAAGATATCCTTTTTCACAATTTCCAATCGAGGGACATTTTCAAATAGCTTTTGTATTCAGTACTCCGTAGTAATATTCGCTCTGAGGTGATCGCGATCAACAATCCCGTTAATAAGTAACGCACTCAAACGGTGTGCGGGATGAGTGTGTGCGTGCGCGAGCGTGTTGGCTTTTATGGGACGTCGGTGTGACGTCGCCGACGAGGCATGACTAAGTCCATTTTATTATTTTACTTGTCATTGCCGCCCTCGCATTTGCTCTGTACATACACGTACTCTGTGGACACGCGGCTCGATTATTTCCATGCGCGAGGAATGTCCCTTCACGCCGGGCGTCGTCACGTTTATCCCGGAATCGTTTTAGTCGTAATTCCCGGTAACTTGCAGGTACAACTTCCAGGTAGTCCTCCTCCGCGCTTTTTTTTTCAACGCGACGAAAAACCGTGTCTCTCGCGCCCCGGCTATCGGTCAAACCGACGAGTCATACAACTCCCCCGAGCACTGACTCTTTGCGTCGTTAAATGTGTCCTCTCTCTCTCCGCAAGAAAAAAAAAGAAGTAATTCATTTTTTATTCTCGCGCAAAGTTTATCGAATTTGAAACAATATTTTCTTACTATCGCCAGCGATTTGTTTCTTCGCGAACGCGTGCTCGGTCTTATCTTCGGGCCACGTGACGAAACGGAGTGCGAACGCTGCAAGATGAGGAATCGTCCACGTTTTATGGATTATTGAATATGTGTCTTGCGAGACGTCGCAGCGATGATTTTAAAGGAGTGGAATATCGCTTGCAAGCGCTCTGTTTGTCTCTTTCACGTAGGCGATGCGTGCTCGAGCGTTTTATGATTTTTCCTAACATCGGATTCTCTCTCTCTCTCTCGAAAAAAACGATCTTTCTTCCGGCGGGCCCGAAAAGAGACACACTCGATTTTCGAAAAACCTCGAAATTTCGATCCTCCGATCTTTATTTGCCCAAGGGGGGGGGGAAGGTATAGGGAGGGAAATCGGAGCCGGGGACGTGCTTCTGAAAAGTTGACGAGTCCGTTCGTAACGATAAATCGTCGGGATAGCCAGGGAAAAAAAGTTCTAGCGGCACGTACGACCCAAATCCGTGGACGCAAAGTGTGATTCTGGCGTGCACTGTACAAATATCCCGAAGTACGTGACGTCTCGTAGACACGGATAAATGCGGACGATTGAAAAAATATTCTAAATTTCTTCGAAATAAATTTATCGTCGCCGCGACCGGTTTTAATTATCGTTGCTATAAATGGAAATCAAAATCATCGCGGATCAAGAGCAATTGACAAACGATTATGAATTTAAAAAAAACATGAAAATAAAATGCGAAGCGGCAATAAAAATTCTGAGAATAAGCTGGTCCACGACGCGAAGAATAAAAAGTATCTTCGTTCATTGCTCGAGAGCGAGATAACACTTTTTCCCCTTTTTCATTCATCGCTCTTTGCCAACCGTGACCCGTAGCCCACGAAATCACATCTAATTTATTGGTCTGTTGCCTCATAGTTACGAAAAACACCAAAAATTATTAAGTCATTATCGCTACGTTGCTTTTTCTCGCACGTCCTGCGAATTTTGCGAACGGAGGCCAATAAGTTCCCATCCTGTTACGTGCCAAAACCTTTTCAAATCCGAGTCCACTGACCCCCTTACTTTTTTTTCCATTTTTTAATCCCTCCTTTACAAACGCCATTCAGATATCTCTAAAACTTTTTCGCTGTCTCGAGCAGCGATGTTTAGAGGAGAGAAAAGAAATTTTTTTCGCGACCCCCCGTTGTTTAGCTTCGGAATTGCCCATACGCGTATTATGTATAATGGAGTTAGGAGAGAGAGAGAGAAAGAGATGAGTGAGTCGAAGACCGCTTATTAAAAGAGCGGGCCTCATCTCGTCGGAGCGAGGCTTTTATTGTTCTCGAAGATTTGCGACCCGCTGACCATGGCGTAGCGAGCGCGAAGCATCCACGATGCGGTAGGTACAAATAAACGCGCATGTACAGGGTGTCTCCTCCTCGTAAGTACGAGCACCAGCCTTCGTCCAGGCGACTCGGACGAAAAATGAAAAGACGCGAGAAAGAGAAAAAAGCTTCCTTCCTCTGAATCCCGATGTTTTTGTTATCAACGCGAGAAGAACGGAGGAGAGAGAGAGATAGGTGCGGTGACGTGGATTAATGAGAATGGTACGGAGAAGCAATTAAAAGGCTGAGCGCGAGAGGCGACGAGCCGCAAAGAATCCGCGATCGCGCGACTCGAACGCGTGTCTCTCTCTCTCTCGAAGATATACTCTCAATCTCACCATAAACAAATTACGTAATTATAAAAACAAGGGGACAAGAGATTTCGATTTTTTTTGTTTTGCGAAATCCGCGATATATTGAGTACCGCTTGAAATATTGCTTGTTCGAGAGTTGGAAGATTGCCGGTTGATGTGTAGAAAAATGTGATTGCGGAGAGGAGAAAGACGGAGGGAGGGATAAATGAGGGAGAACACGATGATTCACGTATACCGGAGGCAGTAGGGAATTAGCGCCGAAGATAATACTTTGCGCTCAACGTCTCGATTAGTCCGGCATTATTCAATTAGAGTCGTGTCCGGGAAGAGCTCGCGGAGGGAAAGATTTCTCGAATAGCTGAAATGCCCGGCAATAAGAGTGTCGGGCATGTGGAGAATAGGCGAGGGAGAATCATCGTTTCTCGGGGCCTCCGAAGACGGTCCCCGCTGGCGAGAGGCCCCGTCGAGAAATATGAAGAGAGCCTCGTTTTCAATTACTCGAGAGAGAAACCACACGCGAGGCCGCGAGGCTTTCTTGTAAAGCTTCACTCTCGGATGCGTTATTTAATGCGGATGCACGCGAGCTGAAGGCGCGAGGCATTCCCGTCTCGAGTGAGTCCGCTCATCCTTTTTATTTCCACGCGTAATGATACTCGAGGCTCGTTGTCGCAGGGATTCTCCCGTCAGGTATGACAGAGAGAAAAACGGACCCCGTGTGATCGTCCAGTCATCCGACGACCGAAAAGCGACGTGTGAAAATAACGCTCGTGAAATTTTTGATGAGTATTCGTATTTTCTCATACTCGGCCCTTCCGGATTCCTTCGCTGAGATTCCTTCCTTCTTTTGAAAACAAAAGAGAATATAAATACAAAAACATCTCAACAAGATCGACAACCATTAATTTTGTTCGCCAAGTATGAGCTTTTCTTCGAGATTTCTCAATCGCGAACGCTCCTTCCTTCCGATTACGCGATTTTTCTTGCTACGCTCCAGATGCGATAGACACTAAATGTGCGTCTGTTACTGTAATAACAAGAATGCTGGCGCTCGAGACGAATGTATAAATGGATTAGAAAAAGGCGTTGTAATCAGCGATAGAAAAAGGAAGCGTTTCCGTTCATGCTCGGTTTCATCCGAGAATTATGTATCCGCATTGCGTTATCGGTGGCAAAGAGTCAACGGAGATTGAAGCTCGGCCGAGAGAAAGGGGCGAGCGAGTGGAAAACAAGCGAACGAGTCGAAAAATCGAGGAAAAAGCAAACCAACAGTTTACATTTTCTATCGAGATATCTTCGGGGAGAAAAAGGAAGCTCGCTTTTCTATTTTCTCGCTCGGGATCGAAAGAAAGCGAGAGTAAGATGTGATCCGTCTGTCTCTGCGAGCACGGATGCTGTCGAGAATCGTCGAAGAGAAAAAGAGACGGAGAAAAAATAAATAACGAAAGAGAAAGAGAGAGAGACGAAGATGTAGATGGGAAGAAGCGAACAAACTCGATAGAGACCGCACACGTCGAGAGTCCAAAACATTTTTTTTTCTCTATCCTCTTTCTCTTTTTTTTCCTCCGTGTCTCTTTCTCTTGTTCTTCTCCCGAGCTTATGGGTGGCTTCGAGAGATCGCCTTGCATCGTCTTCCCTCTCTCTCTCTTACCTCTTTTCCAACCTCCTTGTCGTTTTCTCGATAATTAAGTAGGTCAATTTTGAAAAAACATCGAGTAAAAAGTGCGAAAAATAAAATCGATCGGAAAGATACGACACAAACGCCGCAGTGATTTTTCAACACGCGAGAATCTCGCTCAATAATCGAGCGCGAGCGTAAACACTTTTTTCAGACTCGGTATGACTGTCAATGGGCTACTTGCTTGATATATAGCTCGTTCGCATCAGCACTTTCGTATCTCTTTCTCTCTCTCCTTCTCTCGTCTTCGGAGTTTCGACGAGACAAGAGCCTGGGGCCTCAAGCCGTTTTTCAGCGTTAGTGCCGAGCGCCTGTTGCACAGGACTGGAGACTTTTTCTCTCCGCAAAGGTGCCAAGTTTCGTCAAAATATAACTCGAAATTCTTTTTCCTCCATCGATCGCAGATTTTGTCCCTCCGACATTAAATTCGTACAATTATTTTTTTCATGGATAATAAATTATTGGCGAGTCACTGTAATCGTTGAGAATAATATTTTAGGAGAGAATTTATTTAAAATGAGTGGCGTTTCGAGACAACGATGCTCGAAATTGAAAAATCAGCCGAATTTTTTGCGTTGGATTTTTCTGACTATCGTTGTTTTCTGCGATCGCACCGACGCTGCAAAACGTCCACATATTATTTTCATTCTGGCTGACGATTTGGTAAGTGGCACGAAGAGAATCTAACGGACAATGTACGTGAGTAGACGTGGCTCGTCGTCATAGATCGCGTGGGAAAGAATTTTGGTAACCCGTCCCAACTCTTCGACAAAAAGTAATGAGAAAAATAATGTTAAAATTTGTGGTGAAAGATTTGTACACGTGGCACGTTTGACAACGTCATTATCACTTTTTCTCTCGTTCATGAGGCGTTAAAGTCTTAAACGTGCGATAAAAAAAGAAAGAATGAACTCGTTATAAATTTATTTTTCCTTCTTGACGAACCATTCGAATGATTTACGAATTTATGATTGATTTTTCGTATATACTTATGTTTTACTGTGTAGCAATGAAATTTGTATATATTATTTTCCACAAAAAAAAAAATCTTTACGTAATCTTTTCCTGTGTTCAGGAAAAAATCTCTTCATATGATAAAAATTTGAACAGGGATGGAACGACGTTGGTTTTCATGGCTCAGGCTTGATAAGAACTCCGAATATAGACGCACTGGCTTACACTGGCCTGATACTGGACAACTATTACGTTACTCCGATCTGCACGCCCTCGAGAAGCGCGCTCATGACGGGCAAATATCCGATTCACACCGGCATGCAGCACGGAGTTAGTATAGAACTAAAAAATGATTTAACTACGAAAAAAAAAGTTAATTTGAGAATAACGAGCGATTGGATCAGGTATTGAAAGGAGCCGAGCCGAGGGGTTTGCCTCTGAACGAAAAATTGCTTCCGGAATATCTTCGTGATCTCGGATACGAGAATTATATCGTGGGAAAATGGCATTTGGGCTCGTACAAGAAAGAGTACACCCCGACTTTTCGAGGCTTCAAGCGGCACGTTGGACTCTGGACTGGGAGACACGATTACTACGACCATACCTCGGTCGAGAGCGTAAGGACAGTTTTCTCGTATCTACGTACAGTGCGCCCTCTTAATAGGGCCTCCAAAGTTCCCAAGGGGAAGAGTTTTTTTTCGTGGAATTCGGGTATCCCCAAAACAAGCCAAAAAACTGACTTTTCAATCAGTTTTTTCAATTTTTCATTATGAATTCTTGAATTTCCCCTCAAATAAGTAGTATTTTCGTTATCTACGGGAAATTTCCGATCAAATAAGGTCTTAAAATCGAGAAAAAAAATTCAAAAATTTTTGCGAATTTTCATTCGCATTTTTTCAAAAATTTTCAAGGTGTCATAACTTTTTAAAAAATTGATGAATTAACGTGATTCTTGTGCCATTCGCTTCGTTTTGCAAATATCTTTAAGAATCACTCATAATAAAGTTGATTTCATAGAAAAAAGAAAAGATATCGCAAGTTGAATTTTTCATGGGTCCACGAGACCCAGTGTGACTCACCAAATTTTTCGAAATTTTTTTTTTCGATTTTAAGAGCCTATTCCATCGGAAATTTCCCGTACATAACCAAAATGATAATTATTCGGCGTGCAACCTAAGAATTTATATTGAAAAATCGAAAAAACTGACTTTTCGATCAGTTTTTCAAATTTTTCAATATGAATTCGTGAATTTCGCTCCGAATAAGTAGCATTTTCGTTATCTACGGGAAATTTCCGATCAAACAAGGTCTTAAAATAGAGAAAAAAAATTTAAAAATTTTTGCCAATTTTTTAAGGTATACCTTAGGTATATTTTTTAAAGTATACCTCTTTCCATTTTTTCAAAAATCTTTAAGGCGTCATAACTTTTTAAAAAATGCATGTATCAACGTAATTCCAACGCCATTCGCTTAGTTTTGCAAAAATCTTTAAAAATCACACTTTATAAAGTAGATTTCATCAAGAAAAAGGAAAGATATTGCTAATTGAAATTTTCATGGGTCCATGAGACCTAGTGTGACTCACCAAATTAAAAAAAAATTTTTTTTCGATTTTATTGCGCTTTTTCAGAGCGCAATAAAATAATTCATAGAGAATAAGCCAAAAAATGGATTTTTGGATTTTTTTTTCGATTTGCTTTTAGCCGTACTGGGGCATGGATATGAGAAAGGATATGGAACCTGCCTGGGACCTGCACGGCCGTTACTCGACCGACGTCTTCACCGAGGAGGCGGTTAAAGTGATAAAAAATCATAACGCGAGCACGCCGTTGTTTCTGTACCTCGCACACGCGGCGGTTCATTCTGGAAATCCTTACAATCCTCTGCCAGTCTCGGATGATCTCGTCGCCAAGTTCGACTGGATTCAGGATTACCAGAGACGACGTTTCGCCGGTAAAAAATTGTCGATTTGAATTTAAACTCGCTTTTCCTCAATTCATTCATCCTTATTTACATCCTGGTGACACCAAATTAATTATACCAGTGATGAAACGCTCGCTGGATATGCTATTTCGAGACACATTTGCATCGAAGCCTCCTATACATTGTATCGTTACGTAAATACTCGATGATTCATAATATCGAGGATTTCACTACTTTGTCAAACGACCATTTATTTGACTAACCTTTGAACGAGCGATTTCTGGCGCTATTCCAGGAGGGGAATCAACCTCGATCGATTGCGAGAAGTTACCTAAAATTTGAAATAATTTCTGGAATTTTGTGAAACTAATGATCAAAGTATTTTCTTTTGCTTGTTTTTTAAATTCTCGTTGAAAAAAAGCGATGCTGTACAAGCTCGATCAGTCGGTTGGCGAGGTGATCGAGGCTCTACGACAGACGGGCATGCTCGCCGAAAGCGTTATCGTATTTTCAACAGACAACGGGGGAGCAGCTGCCGGCTTTAATTTAAACGCAGCCTCGAACTGGCCGCTCCGAGGAGTCAAGAATACACTCTGGGAGGGTAATTTTTTACTCCGCGATTACCGGAGACTTCTTTTCGCTCTAGGATTATTTTTCTATCGATTACGTCAATGAAAAAAAAAAAAAAAAAAAAAAAAAAGTCGGTGTACTCTGGTCGAAGGAAATTCTCAATCCTGGCAGATTGTCGCGTCAACTATTTCACATAACCGACTGGTTACCTACGATTCTGAGTGCCGCGGGCATGGAGACGACGAACGATACCATTTCGAGTAAAAATTTGGATGGTTTCGACCTTTGGAAATCCCTGAAAAATGACAGCGCGTCACCGCGAATAAGCGTGCTTCACAATATCGATGACGTATACGGGACTGCCGGAATTACCGTCCACAATTGGAAATTGATCCAAGGTATGAGAAAAAAAAAGTACATATTGGGACGCCCGTCTCGAAGTTTTAGATTTTTGGTTTTTCCGATAAATGTTTCTGCTTTCTTGAACAAAAAAGGAAGTACTTACGCCGGCTCGTGGGACGGGTGGTACGCGTCTTCAGAATCGAATTGGACGTACGTCGTCAATGACGTGATCCAGAGCCCCGCCGGGAGAGCATTGACTAGCGTTGGCTCCGCACTAACCTCGGAAATAATATCGAAACTTCGATCCAGAGCAACGTTAAAATGCGAGCGGTTGAAAAGAACGCACGCTTGCGAACCGCTCGTTAAACCGTGTCTCTTCAACATTATCGCCGATCCTTGCGAATTCGACAACCTGGCCGAGCAGTGAGTTTTAACGAGGGAACGTTAAAAGAAAAAAATGAAGATAACGCATGAAAAGTCCGAAAATTGCTGTGTACCTTTTTTTCAGGAATCCGAGTATAGTCGAGATACTCAGCAAGACACTTGAAAAGTGGAACCGCACTGCGATTTCACCGTCCAATCGGCCGTGGGACCCGAGAGCCGATCCACGACTCTGGGACCACACTTGGAACAACTTTGGGGATTATGAGAGCGCCGAAACTAAGAGTTGTGGGGACATAAAATGAGAAAAAAAATAATTGTTAGGACAAGTGGAGTGCCAAAAGGGACAAAGTGATTTCGATCGTTGTAAAATAAACAATAAGATCGTTACTATAAATAAATAATTATGTACCAATGAAATTTATACAGAATACAATTCGTTCGAGTGTCGATCGATCGACTCGTTGGGCCGTGAGACAGAGAGTAAAAGAGTGGCTTTGCCGTTGAGTATTTGTGAATGAACGTTGATCACGGTTCCGTAGTCTTTGCAAACGGCTAGAATGTGAGTATAGGGTCTTCCCGATGATCGAGAATATCTGCAAATAACGTAACGGTGTTATTTACGAGATAATTAAACCGAAGTAATTTGTCTTGGTTGCGCCGATAAAATATCGTGGGAATAACGAACCTTTGGCTATGCTCCACCAGGGAAGAGTTATGTACGTGAGAAAGGCGTTGAGTGGTACCGATTGTGCTCTTCTCGTTTCTTTCCAGAAGTGAAAGGTCTGCGTGAAGCCTCTCATTGTCCAAAGAGGATTGTAAGCGCCATCGTCGAGTTCTGTCAATTATTAAATAACAGTGAATTCGAGTTACAATCGTAGTCCACAGCGACGAGTATCATTTGTCAGATGAATGAAAAAAAAAATGTATGTTAAAGTAATCGACAATATTGCAAATGAATTCCTAAAAAGGAAATAAATAAATAAAAATAAATAATGATGCGAAACAGATAAAAAAGCGAAGGCGCACTGTGATCCCATCAGTAATATAAAAATACAGAGATGAAGAAAGGAATGCAGAAGCATTGAAAAAACGACGAATCTGTCACTGAAAAGTGGTCAGTGGATTCTTGGCGTGCACAACATCGATAATAACGATTAAAAAAAGAGATGTATCTCTCTCGAGAGAGAAGAAACTCATCGTTTCGGACGGTGTTAACCGATAAATAACGAGATGAAGGGCGAGAGCACGTGTAGAGTGAGAGCCATCGTTATTTAACGGTGAATACAAAATCCGAAGCGTAAAGAACGTGACTACAAGTGCTCCCACCACTCGATCACTATATGAAAAAGGAGATGCAATGAGAGACGAAACTCGCCAAGGGGGGACCACAGAGCTATTATCGCAATCGATTATTTATCGGAATTGTAATCGGTCAGTTGTCGCTCTTCGTTTAGGGGATGGAACGTTACCCTGAGAGCCGGGGCGGCGGGGAAGCTCGCACCAATAGTAGATCGCGGTACCGTCCGGAGTAACGCGATGCGGTGGAAGCGGATTTCCGATAATACTTCCGGACATGGCTCGCCTTCTTCTTCTTCGTCTCGGCAACGTCGCGCTCTGTCTTTGAGAGCAGTCGTAAGTGCTCGCTCTCGTCAGCCTCGAGTTGGCATTTTTGTCGCGAGTTTGTTCAAGTAAACGCGAGTTCCCGGACACATTGTCGTTCTCCCGGGAATTCTCCGGGGATTCGACGTGATTGCTCAGTCCGTTTGTCAACAGAATCCCGTTCGTTTCACTCTGATTGCAATGTCCGTTTTTGGTTGTAGAGTGCACGCCGATTATCTCGTCGTCGCTGTAATAACGTCGCGAACGGTTTCTCGGACGTCTTCTCCGAGGCATTGGCGAGTTTTCCGGTGTCTCGTCCGACATTTCGATTCGACGCTTCTCGATCTCCTCTTTCACCTTCTTCTTCTTGTCCTTCTCCTGAGTATTGTCAACGTCTTTCGTCGACGTGTCATAACCAAGCGGTAATTCCTCTTTCCCGTTAACCAATATTGCACCAGCGTCCAATTTTTGCATCACATTGTCCTCGCTGAGACGATCCACGTTGCTCGATACGAGAATTTCGCTTCCAACTTCAATGTGATGCTGCTGCTGCTGATAGTGTTGACGTTGGCCACGACGTTGCGGTTTCGGAGTCGCGACCGGTGTCGTCGAGGACGATTTTGATAAATTACCCGGTGTTCCAGGATGCTGATGACGATTTCCTAACGCGAGAGACAAGCAATAGAGGAAGGAAGAACGGTAAGTGAGAAAAAACGCAAAGAAAGCCAGATACTCCGGACATTCGTCGCATTTTCTTTCAAGTCAAGCTTTTACTTCTAGCGCGTTGTATGAGTGTACTCGCACCCTCTCGTTACGGAGATTAAATTCGGCGAGGGTATTTTTTTTATTTTATCACTTTTGACGCTCTCGATATATGTTAAATGTGTCCGGAGGAAGCTTCGATGCTTTCGGGAAGACTCCAGAGGATGATGCGAGACCCCGTCGATTCGACCTCCGACGAGAGGGCGAGAGGGCTTTTTCATACTTTTATTCTTTTCCTCGTACATACTCGATGTTCAGGAAATTCAATTCAATCTGTTTTTTTTTTACTTTTCCACTATTTTATATATACGAGAGGTCGCGAGCACACTCACCACCACTTGTGAGACGAGTCGACGCAGTTTCGTTAATGGTTGCGTCATCCTGCTTTCCGGAGTGTCTTGTCGAGAGATGATTCTCGTTATTGGCTCTGCTCGCGTTGCTGATAGGATCGTCGCTCGTTCTAGATGAGCTCGTAGCGTCGCAAGAGGACGTCGAACTTTTCCGATCCCTTCTTGTCTCTCTTTTGCACAAGCCCGGCGAGTGTTGCGGCGACGAGGTACGTCTTCTTGATCTTGGACTCCTGCGAGGACTATCGGGACCTGTTCGTGTCGGGATTTCCCGGCCGCCCCAGCTGCTAGCATGTCCTTCTCTGGCTACAAAGGGAAGAAACAAGCCGGCAATGGTCGTGCCACAATATCGATTAGAGATTAAACATGAGATTTCATTTGAGAGATAGAAAGGGAGAGAGAGAGACAGACAGACAGACAGTGGAAAATAATAATGCATCGTTGATGATTCGGTGCTGTGAGAATATTTCACAGGGCTTGCGGGCATTATTCTCATTATTTGTGTCATTCACACAAGCAAGAGTTCAGCATTTATACGTATCTTGCCCATGCTCCTCTCTTCTCCGTTTCCCCTTTCCTCGCTCCTCTCTTGTCGTCTCTTTACCCCTCCAAATTTATTCGTGTGCCGGACTCGAGTGTTTCTCGCGAGTGTTACTTCCCGCTCAGTGTCAAAGCATACGCACAGATCAATATAACAGCGATAGCATTTGCACGATAACGCGAGCTACAGATTGTGCAGAGAATTTTGAGAGATTCTCGGATAAGTGGGAAAATTGAAAAATTAGATAATCAGTCACAATCGACGTCGTACATTTTTCACTCCGGAGATTATTATACACGTTTCTCTACATCGAGGCGTGCGCTCTTGTTTTCGGGACTTTATCGCAGGCAATTCAAGTGACTCATATTGAATACATGCACAATAGAGAGGTTCACAATTGCAGATAGAAAGACTCTTGTTGTGACAAGTACGTGAAGGAGAGACGAGCATGCGTGAAACGTGATGAAATACCGTAATCGCTTACGTGAGAAGGTTAAAGACATGTACGAGAGTGCGCACTTGTTATTTTTTTTGTCGAGGAACAGAGATAAAAGCGCCTTCGCGTCCTATAATCCAAATTCTTAAAAATACTGTACAAAATTAAAAAGAAATAAAAGTAATTTATCTTTGTTGCGTTTGTCGAATTTTCGCCAATGCTCCGAAAAGCCAGTGTAAGAAAAAAAAAAGATAATGGAATGGATGGAAGTGTGCCGAATGCCCTTGTCTATTTTCAGTTGTAAAAATAAAATGGCGGATAAATAACGGTAAGAAAAAGAGTCTGCAATTTACCGTCGCGAACATCACCAGCCTCGATTTCGTTGAGGCCATTGGCCATCGAATCGAGGCCCTCGTTTTCCGAGCGAGCCTTCGTCGCGACAGGGTCCGGCTTCGTTCGCCATCCACCGCGGACAAAGTTGTTCAGATTCGCGCTCGGATCCGACAATCTTCGCTGGTGACGATACATGAAGAGCTCCTCGGCGTCATCCCAGTCCGCGTCCCAGAGGGCATCCGTCGCCGAATATCCGGGCTCGGAGGTCGGAGTCTCCGCGCCAGAGCCCTTCGGTTTCGTAACAGCCATTTCCGCGTGTCCTTTCCCTGCAAAATTCATAAGAATCGCTATCAATGTCAGAAAGGCTGTGAAAAAATGTAAACGAAACGTACCTTGGGGACCCTTCATCCGCACGAATTCGATTCTCTGGGACGAAGCACCGGAGAACAGGCCAAAGGTCATGCGCTGAGCCATCTTCGTGCTGAGACTCGACTATACGGAGAAATTTTTTCGTTTGAGAAATTGGTGATGCGCGTGGGAAGAGACGAATTACGGCAATGAATTTAAAAAGGATCCCGATAAATACGAGTCGTCTCCCTCCCGGGAATATCGACGAGAAAAAAAAATGGGGAGAACTCACTCTGGCGTCGTACACTTTCTTGAGGGCATCGTATCTGATGGAACCGAGAAATATGACACCTTGGACGGCACCGTCACGATCCGAGGCGACCAACTCGACGCAGACCATTTCACCGTCCCTAACTAATATATCACAGAATACTTCGTCGAAATTGTCGACCATGAAGCAGATGTGCGGATAGGTCATTTCCTCCAGATCGCCCTTCGCGTCCATTCGCCGCCGGCTCGGACTCGCGTAGACTTTTTGCGAATGACGTCGAAGAACCTGCGAATTTTTGTACACAGATCATTATTTTTTCAAGGATTTTTATTAAAAATGTCAATTAAGGTAGGAGTGGCGTGAAAATCGTTTAAGGCGGTTGGTCTGTAAAATAAGCTACGATTTCATTAAACGTTTGCATAAACTTTCTTCGACGTCATATACATATGTGTACCAAATTTCAGAAGATTTCACAGTATGAAAGTTGAGATATTTAATGATAAATATCACATTTTTTTGTACACTCTTCAGAAGAGCGCGAGTTAAAACTACAATTTTTAACAATAAATATCTCGTATTCCAGACGGTGAAGTCTCTTAAAATGTTGCAGAGAGTTTTATGTAACATAGAAGAAATTTTGTTTAATTTTTTTGAGAAATCTAGAGATATATTAATTGTTGAAAGTCGTCGCATTTCTAAATATCTCATAAGAGCCCATGTTAAAAGTGGTCATTTAAAAAATGAATATCTCGATAACCACATATGGTGAAGCCTTTTTTAATTTTGCATACATGTTAACATGATGTCAAAGAGGATCAGTATAAATTCTGAAAAAATTCTGTGTCAAAAAATTTCAAGTGATGATTCAACATTTAATAAACTTTGAATAAACTGTCACGCGAACCTCAAAAGAAAAATTAATTTTCCTGGGAATGAAAAAACAAGTATTAAAATTTTATAAAAATCCAATAAAAGAAAATAAAAGATCCTCAATTAATATTTTTCCAAGTATTTCACTAACTTGCAATTCCTTTGGGCTCGTCCGTGTGCAAATGGCGAGTGTTAGCGTGTAATCGAACTGATGAACGACGAGATTGAGATAAACGGTTTCCTCCCAATCAATATCAGGATCGCCGATCGGCAATTTCTTGCTGTCTTTCCGAAAGACGTCGACCTCGGTCTCGAATTTTGGCACGTATCTCGAGGACGTTTTGACGTGCTTTTTACGCACGAAGAATAACAAATCGTCGCCGTCTATCGTGTGCTCCGCTTGGAAGAGAAAGTGACGCACGAAGAGATCAGTCCAATACGTTGTGCCCTGGAGCATGACAAAACCGGAATCTGCAACATATTTAAAAACCCACGATTAACAATTTCGAAATGTTCACCGGGGCAGAATAATGAAGTATTAATTATCGTAAATTTCCGGACGATCGACGACTCGTTTGCAGCGTCTGTATATGTAAATATGTGTCGCGACGAGCAAAAGTCTCCCCGGGCTTTCTTTGCGTCCCGAAGGGTCAAAAAAATGAGAGGGGAGGGGCGTCGCGCGTTCGAGAGCCCACAATCGATACTCGCGGACGAATTTCGCATGCCGCTTTCTCGTGTGACTAAGAAAACGCTTCATTCAACCATGAACGCAGTCCGAAAGCGTGAATGAAAAAGGAAAGCGAGAAAAATGACAATTTTCAGAAGCGTTCGCGGCAATCTCGTTTATACGCGTGTAACGAGGCACGAACGAAAAGATTTGCTCGCCCGACGGCTCGGCTGTCGCAATAAATTTGTTCGCGGGCGAGAACAAAAGAGCGCGCGCGTATCTTACGAAGTGCACATAAATTCATACGGCCGACACGCAAGTGGAAAATAATCCGGGAGCGTCGGGTCCAATAGCTTCGCGAATGAGCGACAGGTCGCGACGTCCGTGCGGAGCGAATGTAAACAAACAGTGACAGGTGTCCGCCGCGCTCGAAAAAAAAAGGAGCGTACTCGTGTCGTACTCACCGTCTTTGAGAAGCTGCCGCATTTCCTTCGTCCGCTGGAAATTTATTTCTTCGAGCAGTTGCTCCAGCATGGTCGCAGGCCGCGGAAATCCGGCGGAGCTCCCGGCGAGACTCGCCATAATATCACGAACTCGATCGCGCGAGGATACGGAAGAAAAAGAGAGCCTCGAGATCGTCAGTCCAAGTTCGCGCGAGACGCTCCCGAGAATTCCAAAATGGCGGATTCGTCGTTATATTTTTTAAATGAGTAGAGAGGGAATGGCGGGGAGAGGGCGTTAGTCGCGAAAAATGTAATAATTGCTCCGAGGATCGGACATTTTTTATTCGGAGATTGAAAAATTTCGCACGAGCATCGGTGAGGCGTCGATGGCGATGCGTCGCTGAATAGACGCGAGTTTTATTCGCGACTCGACGGGCCGCCGAGCTCGCGTTCAGCTTCTTCGCTGAAGCTACGTCCCGAGTCCGATCCCGCACGATTATTATCTCACGTAATTCTTGCGAATAAACGACTCCGAGTCTGACGAGAACCGCCGCATTCTCGACGCTTTATCTATTTATTTGCGCGAATACGACGAGTGTTGCGAGCAATATGAGATCTTCGGTAATTGCAATGAACTCCGGTCGATAATTTGAGAGGCGCAGGCGCGCCGGCTCGGTGGGAGAAAAATTAGTTGTCGCGCGCGCAATTACCCCCGTTGATAAAAAAACACTCGTTGTTATAGACAAAAAATAAAAAGAATCCCTGGTTTATCTACAACTGATAGAAATAATAACGAAACTTATTTCATCTACTATTGATAAAAAAACATTCGCTGTTGTTGACGAAAAATAAAAGGAATCCCTGGTTTATCTATGGCTGAAAAAAAAGTTCCTAAAAATTGGTACAAACGAAATTTATTTTATCTGCTTTGATTTTGTTGTAATTAAGAGCGTGGCGCAGTAAAAATATGAAATATGCAAATGCAGGCGGTGGAAGAGATTAAAAGTTACTCAGCAAGTTTGTACTACTATCCGAACGCGTGATTTTCGAGAAGCTTATCAAGAGCGAGGTCAACGCCGCGGTGACGATAGCCCAGTGACCTCTCGCTTCGAAGATAGCGTTTCGGACACAATAAAAATAATTTGACGATGACGGAGGCGCGCTTGCTCGCGGAGGGAACAATTGCACGTGAGCTTTCGGTGAATCATACGAATATTTTTTCCACTGTTCTTCCTCAATTTGCTCACGACCGAGCCTGGTATTTTTTGTAAATCTTCAAACTCTCGGAGAGTCTAAACGATCGCGATTATGGAATAATGATCGCGCTTTCGCGAGTGGAAGAAGCTTATCGTTGAGAGGGGCATTCTCGCATCCGCTCTTTCCTCCGGTCTCTTTTTACTCGCGCGCCTGGAGGATCGAGATAGCGAAGCAGCTCTCCCAAGTTTTCTCAGTATCGGAACTGGCGTGGGCTTTCTCGGGGAATCTCGTTCGCGTTCTCACTCGAACTCGTCAGTATACGACACAATCTTGTTATTCAAGCTCGTCTCGAGAGTGTTTTGATCGTCGTTGTGTAACTCAATACAAAAGCCTCGATGGTGGACTTACTTTGTATAATATTTGATTGAGAAATAGCAAAAACCGAAATACCGAAAAAATGAAGGTTCCGCGATGGATCCTGAGCTCGATCCAGGTCGCCTTGCTCGTCGTTCTCGCGAGCGCCGGATGTCCGATGCGACCGACTCCCGATCAGACTTCCGCTCAGAGAACTCCGGGTGATGGCGGATTCAAGATAATGACTAGTGGAAACAACGACGAGTACGTTCCTAACCAGATTTACACGATCGGTCTTCGAGGTAATTCGTTGCAAAGTGAAAACAAAAAATAAATTCTATAATTCAAAATTATGAAAATGTTGGGTTAGCCAGAAAGTTTTTACAAAAATGAAATAAAAATATTGCAGATTAATATATAATATGTATTCGAGACAGTATTCGAGAATAATCGAGCTTTTTATTTTCGTACTGCAAAAATTCTAGAAAAATGTAGAATTATTCAATTTGTAGGAATCAAAGAATTTGTCAAGACTTTACGGCCGACCCAATATTTTAGTAAAAAAGCTGTGAAACGTGCTTCAAAATTTACTTTTAGGAGCGACGAACGGCGATCGCGTTCAAACTTTCAGAAGATTCACACTTTCGGTGGATTCACAGTCTTCCCCGAACAGTCCGATATCTCGCGTCGGTTCTCTTCAGCTGTACAGCGACTCGCTGACGAGCTTCAACGAGGATTGCGTAAACACCATTTCCGAAGCAAATGACGTGGAAAAATCCCAGATTCAGGTCATGTGGCGTTCACCGCCCTCGGGCTCCGGCTGCGTTGTTTTTACAGCCATGGTTCTCGTCGATGAGAATCTGTGGTACGCGGAGGACCAGGGACTTGCCAGAACTTTTTGCGAAGCGAGATCCGAGCAGCGCGAAAATCGCGATTCGGCCTGTTGCGCTTGCGACGAAGCTAAATATTCGGCGAGTTAACAAATAAATAAATAAATAAAATTTCAAAATTAAATAATGGAGTAAAAATAATATTTATGAATGAACTTTTAGCTCGTCTTGGAAGGAATCTGGTCGAACGTGACCCACCCGAAAGATTTTCCATTCTCCGCCTGGTTGACGCACTTCAGTGACTTGATCGGCGCGTCGCACGAGCCTGATTTCCAGTTCTGGGGCAGCGGAATGATCGCGACTGACGGTTTTCGTCAATTGGCCGAGTGGGGCTCGGCATCCGGTCTGGAGGCAGAGCTCCGCGAAAAATCTCGACATCTGCGTACTCTCGTTAAAGCGGCGGGTCTCTGGTATCCAAACGTGAACACGAATACGACGACAAACTTTCGAGTGGACAGGAAGCACCCTCTTCTCTCGGTCGCCTCGATGCTGGGCCCGTCACCGGACTGGGTCGTCGGCGTGAGCAAATTCAATCTGTGCCAGCGTGACTGCACGTGGATGGACAGCGCGACGATCGATCTCTACCCCTGGGACGCTGGAACGGACAACGGAATCAGTTACATGTCGCCCAACTCCGAGACAAAGCCTCGTGAAAAAATGAAACCGATTACGACCAGCTATCCCGAAGATCCGCGCTCTCCCTTTTACGATCCAACCGGAAGGCAGATGTTACCTTTGGCTCGGTTGTACCTTAAAAAGGAAAAAGTCATTAATCGGAGCTGCGACGAGGATGCCCTCAAGCAACAGCTCGCTGAGCTGGAAGTTGCTGAGAATACGGAAGACACTTCTCGACGTAAGAAAAAGAAATTATTCCTTCAAACGACGACATTGCTCAAAAATGCACCCTCTTATTTCAGCGGAATGTCAAACGAGCGAGTACACGGTCTGGTCAGCCTGCTCTGTGTCCTGTGGCAAAGGCCTGAGAATGCGAACGCGCTCCTATCTCATGCCAGAGAAGGCAAAAATGTTCTCCTGTAACAGACAGTTGGTCTCAAAGGAGATGTGCGTCGCCGACGTTCCGGAATGCCCGTACGAATAACAATGCACTCTCGATGTAAATCAAATACATTCGTCAAAATAACCTTTTTATTCATTACCAGAGGAGAGGAAGAAGGCGGAACTCTCGACGAAAATCCAACACTCGTGGACAACAGCGAAGTATGCAGAACAACCGAATGGAACGACTGGTCCGAATGTTCATCAAACTGCGGTGTAGGATTTCGAATGCGAACGAGACGGTTTTACGATCGCATGGGAAGGAAAAAATGTCCACACGTCTCTCTCGTGGAAAAGGAAAAATGCATGGGTCCGCCCTGTGCGCCTGGAACTGAGGAGAGGATCGATCCGACTTGCCAGGTAGCTTTTGATCTCCTTTGTTCATAATTAATCTTTAAAAATAATAATAAAATAGTAAAAATTTGAAAACAACGTAAATAGGTGACCGAATGGACGGATTGGTCACCTTGCAGCGCTTCTTGTGGTAAAGGAGTCAAATTGAGAACGCGTTTGCTGATGGTGGATCCTAGCAGGCAGGAAGAATGTTCCTCTCGAGTGGAATTGTTACAGCAAAGAACGTGTCTCGTCCAAGCTGACTGTACTTTTGACATGGCTACTGCAAAGGGTACTCGATTCCACGAATGTTCCCGAAAAAAATCCCTTATCCTCCACCACTTCTCTCTCAAAGTGAAACATCAAAAAAAAATTTATTTTCAGTCGTCTGCATGGAAGAAGCCGACGTTGGTCCTTGTCGTGGTTATTTCCAACGATGGGCCTTCGATTCCCGAAAATTGATGTGCGTCTCGTTCGGTTACGGTGGCTGCCGTGGTAACAGAAACAATTTTCTGACCCTCGAAGAGTGCACTAGTACTTGTGGAATTGTAAGTTCCTATCTTTGAGAAAAAAAACGAGAATAAAATAAAAATAATGATTAACAAATGAAAAAAAATTAAGTAAAAAAATAACCATTTGGACTGAATTTTTATAGGTAAGGGCCGCTCTGACAGGACAAAATCTCCCGGATCCCGCAGGACTTCAACAAAATCGAATCGAGCCAGCCGCACCGCCAGTAGATTGTATGGTTACGGACTGGTCTCCCTGGACTCCATGCAGTGTTAGCTGTGGCCCTGGTCGTCTGACCAGTTTTAGAACCATCAAGGTACATTTTCAACATAAACCAAGATAAAATGATTCTAGAAAGATCAATAAAATATTAAATAAATGAAATTTTCAGCGCCATCCTGAAAACGGCGGAAGAGCCTGCCCGAGAAAACTGCAGAGACGAGCACGTTGCATGATGGCACCTTGCGAATAAAATGAAAAAAATAATATACATATATTTTTTAAATGTTCTTCTTCTGATAAGTTACTGTCGCGATTCGTCTTACCTGCTCCAATGGGATAGCAAATATAGCACAATGATGACATAATTGATTGAAAATAAAATATACTGATTATCAATTATTGTGTGCGACGTTCTTTCTTTTCTTCGATTCATCATGAATTCGGTACAGTCTTGAGCGACGATCCACAGTCGCTTATATCCGATTATTGGTTTATTTTCTTTATATACAACACAACGAATAATTCTTTTTCGTTTAATCTTTATACTCTTTGATTTTATTAATCATAGCACAATATTTATGCTATTTAACTATAATAAATATCTAATTGTCTGACGCTACTTGGTCGTGACGACAACGGTCATCCTCCACCCACCCTTTTTTTTCTAAATTGTGAAACGAGTTGTTCGTATTTTTTAATTATAATTAGTTTTTTTAGTTAGTCATTTTCGTTATGAATAATTGCGAGACTATCGAAAAAAGTTGGACAATTTCCTTCCTTTTTCAATTCCACATTTTTTTTTATGGTTTCGCTAAGGATGCATGACACGCGTGTGATCAGGATGAAGAAACGCTCGATTATTTCGATATGTCATCACACGGGATTTTTAGAGTCACTTTTGACCATGTTTTTTGTTTTCTTTCGTACGAGCTCTTCTTGTTTATCATATCTATAGAAAGAACTTGATGAAAAATCAGTTGTACTTGGTGCATCAAAGTGTTGGATTATTTTCGAATTACTTCTTGCATTTTCATAAATATTCTGAAGTGCATCCTTCAATTCCATATATAATTACGAATTTTTCTAATCCTTTATCATGCTCTTTCTGTCTCTATTTCATTTTTTGTTTCTTTTTTAAAAAAAGGATTTGATTGCGAACGGGACAAGGGCCGTTCCTCCTCGTTGCCTGACCCGAGAGCGTCATATCGTACTGGCAGTTTTTTCGTGACACATTGGCCAGTTTATATCTAGGCCAGGTCTCCCAAAAAGTTTGTGCAGGTGAAAAAATACACGAGTTCTTCAGAAACGTTCTCCAACAGATAGTTCTTTCCATTTTCATAATGAGTCTCGCCAGGAGCTCTTTTTCTTTCTTAATTAAACATTAAAATACTAAGACTCGAAATCCTAAGATCCAGGTCTCGCAATTTTCGATCCTTTCAGCTTGTCGCGTCTCAATCGCACGGCGATCGACACTCCGCTATTTATCTCATCCCTTCACAATTTACATTACAGACGCAACGCGCATTTAAATATCTTTACATGTCGATTAAAGTAACAGTAGAGTAGAGATAGCATTTTAGCGAGATAATTTGTAATTTACGTGATTACGTAAAGTACGTTAAAATTTATAGAAAAAAAGTGGAAGAGAATCATCGACGATAGTGTCTCGTCGTTGTTCTCCCTTTTTTTCTTCTTCTTCATCTTCTTCGATAAAACTTTGTGCGAGCGACTCGTGACGTTTCGTGACCACAAGTACATCTATTCGTATGTTTTTAAAAATTACAGTGTAAACGTGTTTGGTTATCTCTCGCGCGACAAAGGCATCGTGGTGGCTCTCGAGGACAGGCTCGAGCTCGGTTTTTCCTCTTCTCGATATTCTCGATCTTCTTCGAGGAAGGAAACGAGAGGAGGTTGAACGTCTCAGAGCCAACCCGTCGTGACGTCGTGGCCGGATATCGGCTCGATCCCGGAGATTCTCTGAATGCGACTGGCCGAGCCGTTTCTCTTGAAAGTTGAGGATAGGTTCTCGGTTGTCGGCTCATCGTCCGGATCCCCGGAGCTCGCCGCGCCGGCGCGACTAGGTCCGAGCACGCTCTCCTCGGTCGTCGAAGGGCTCAGCTGCGGCGTCGTTGTTCCTTCCCCTCCACAAATGAGACTTTACTTTATCTAATTTTCTCCAAGAATAAACCTCCTAATCGCTTGCTCTACGTTCTACGGGGGAAAACTTTCATCCCATTATCATTTTTGTAGATGAACGCTTTAAGGGAGCGTCAACGTCGCCTCTGGGATCTCAAAACAAGGTCACTCCTGTCCTTCTCGCGCTATTCTCTCAAATTTTTTCGTTACGTCGAAAATTAAGCCTAATGACTCTACAGGGAGTCTGGACGAAAAAGTTCTCATTTTAATTACGAAAACTTCAATAATACATTGTTTTTCCATCCTGAGAAGTGGGATAGCTGGAATAAAAGTTTGCGTGGGAGCGAGTGAATAGATCAATTAAAACTTACCGAGGGTGTCGGCAGCGACGGAAGGTTCGTTAGTGTCAAGGCTGGGTTGTTGGCTCTGCGTCACCTCGTGACGTCTTGGAGGAATAGTTTGTGATGCGAGATCCGCAGGACGGGTAGGAACACTGCTTGCGCGCTGGAGCTGAGCCTTCGAGGCCGCCGTCGACAGCGGACCCGTAATGCTGGAAACCGCAGTCGAAGCGCTCGGAATAACGTTGCAGGTGCTGTCAATCGTGCTCGAAGCGTTTCCGCTCGTAATCGTCGGCGTCGAGGCTCTCGATGCCGAGAATTTTTTGCGCTTTTTCCTCAGAGCCGCGATTGCCGGCCCGAGAGCAAAAACATGATGCGCTTCGCCTCGATTGTTTCGATTCTCGCCGTTTTGTTGGCTTTGCCCGATCTCGGATATTGGGCCCGTTGTCGTGGATTGCTGCTGCTGGTGATGGTGATGGTGATGGTGGTGAGGACGACAGGAAGATGATGGCGGGACGTCCAGAGATGATTTTGAATCGGAAGAAGCGTCAGAAGCTCGCGATGCTGCGTCTTCAGAGGCCACGGAGTACATTGAATCTTCAGAACGAGAGCGTCCTGAGAACAAAAAGACCCTCTTGAATCTTAACAGAATCGAATACTGTTCGAATGGTGCGATTGAACCCCGTTTAAAAATTCACCTATAAGCCGCGAAACTCGTCCAGCCTTGGCAGCTTCGATTAGAGTCCCCCATCGTCTCTTTCTCGATGCGTTTCTCGTGCAGTGAGACTGCCTCGTGCACGTAGCAAGTCCGGGAACGCTGTTGGTACTCGTGTGATGAGGATGTTTCTTCGGAGTCGCGCCAGGGCCGAATATACCGCTCAAGGTGCTCCCGAAAAGTTCGTGATGGGAAGATTCGGATTTTCCATGTTGCAAGGAAGCTATGAACTCGGCGACCGGGGGCAGACTTCCGCTTCCGCTCGGCTGGGGAACGATATTGAAGCCTTTCAGCAGGCGACGTTCCTTCTGACGATTCTTCTTTCCGCCAGCACCTGTCGAATATTCTCTGGTTCTTCCTTCGTTCGATGCCACCACTTATCACGGAGCGTCGAGTTTAAATAAAAAAAATGATGTGCAAAAACAATATGTATCTCAATGGAATAAAATGCGAGGAGAAAATAAAAGGTGCGAAGGAAATGATAATTTGGCGAGAATGGGATAAAATAGCTTAATTAATAACTTAACAACTCGCAATTAGTATAATTACCAACTGAAATATTGGCGAATGAAAATAAAATTGATAAAATGATAGATGAAATAAATAGGTCGCGGAGTCTCACCGGTACCGGTTGTCTTGTCTCTGGGCATATTCATTCCGGAGCTTCTGAGAATTTCCATGAGCTCGAAGCGAAAAGCGCTTATGTCCTGTTTTATCTCGTTAACGTCGTCCTCGGTAACACCCTCACCCTCGCTCTTCCGTTGATCAACGGTTACGTAACGTCTGACAAGATTTCTCATGATTCCCTGATAACGAAAATCTCGCTCGGAGGCTTGCTTCACTTTTCGCTGTTGATAAAATATTCTTTTTAATTATAGTTTCGTTGGGTGAAACAGAGCGAGTTAAACTTACTCTTATCGTTCTCATGTGTTCCTTCTTCGCCGCACGACTGTGCCCGCAGAGCTTCCGATAAATCCACTGTCCGACGTACCAGGCGCTCTTCGGACTTGGAATTATGTTGAAGGGTGGCGGCGCTGTTCCTCCCTCCTCGAAAAAACTTATCCACAATCTGCTTCTCGCGAATTTCCATTCCACGTCCGCTCTTTCCTATCATTTTTTTTTTCATCTTTATTCTTTTATCGTTCCACTTCTCATTTTACGACGTTCGGAAAATAGAACGAACGCTACTTACGGATATAAGCTGGTAGGAATGATTCATCATCGCGATTAGGAGATTTAGAAGGACGACGATGTTGATCACGGAGTAAGTACCGAACATGAGCATTCCCCAGAAGCGGGTGAACACTTTTATCCCGTCGAGCTCGAAGCTCTCCAAATCAACCAGACCGAATACCGCCCAGAAGAGAGTCTGCGTCGTTTCGAATAAGCTGCGATTTGTGTTATTCGTTAATTCGCGAGAAAATAAAAATCAGGACAAAGTTGAAGAATAATGGGTTTGTTCACTGACTTGGCGAATCGTCTCCAGACGAAGCAAGCATTCTGGTCCGTCGACGAATTGTTCGTTGGATGCATCGACGCCGCTGGACATCGTTTTTTCTCCATGTCGGCGTAATACCACAGAAGTTGATTGAGACCTGCAAGTAATTTTTTATTTTTGCTTCAAACGAACTCTCTCTCTCTCTCTCTCTCATCTTTTAATTCAATTTTATTTAAAGGCTCACCGCATGAAAAAGCAAAGAGCACGAGAACGAAGAGGAAGAAGAACTTCATGATATCCATGACCATGCGCGATAGCGAGACTTGGAGAGGTCCCAGGTGAGGATTCACGGAGAATATGTAGACAAGCTTTAGCGAGCTAAATAAGATTTAACAAATAAATCAAATAAATGTGTACTATGTCAAATTCATCAAAATCTAAAACAAATTAAAGCCAGAAAATAACACAAAAGATTTGTAAACAATTTGGGCATTTTTTTTCAAATCGTTCGAAATGTAATAAAAATAATTAGAGAACATAATTATGTTCTTTTATTCAACTACGAGTCCAGTAGATTGGTGAAATATGGTTTGGATCTGAGTGGGTGAAATAAAGCTCACCTGAATATATTGGCTGCAGAGAACAATCCTTCAGAAATGAGCATCGGGTCCCAAGTGTCCCATTGTTCCCTCTGAAGCTCGACTATCGTCCCGGGGACTTGGCCCTCGTTTTCCTTTTGAACGCGAAAGTATGCGACGATTCTCAGGGCGACTGTCGCGACGTAGAGGGAATTTGTAACGAAGTCGATGACGTTCCACATGTCGTGAACGTATTCCTCGAGACCGACGTCCCACAGCTGTTTTATTTCGGACCAAATGAGACCGGAGACCCAGGCGAGGATTAACCACTCGACGATTGTTGGCGCGGCACCTCGCTTCGTCGGCGCTGGCTCGTTTTCCGAAATTTCCTGGCCCATCCACAGACCGATGACACTCTCGATTCTCTGGCTCGCCAGAATCAGCATGACTCTCGTACCAAACAAAAAATTCTCTCACGAAATTCTTCTCGTTTTTATTGAACAACGGGGAGAGTTGAGGCTCGAGGGGTCGCGAGAAAACTTCCTTCTTGTTTTTACGAGCATTTCTATTTCTGAATGCTCTCCGCTCGAGCCCAGGAAATCAAACATCCGCGAGTCTTTCCAAACAGTTTACAAATCCCTTTCAATAACGTATTTGCCAATCAATTTCGCTCTACCCAATCTTAGCTTCATTGATTTTATCAGAGCTCAAAGTTGGATTTCGTTTTATCATTTAAACGTGCGGGGGATTGAAGAAAAAAAAACGTGTAAATTCGAAAGGCGTGTAACATCAAAAAATAGACAAGCTTTTGGGAAATTCGACTCACACAAGAATGTGAAGTACGAGGCGGAATGGCAGATGAATTTGATGAAGGGTTTACGCATCGTTTGACCGAAGACGCTGTGAGGCGCGATTATATACACGACGCTAAAGATTGGAAATAGAAGGCCGATTCGAAAGATTTCGAACGCCTGGAGGACCATGTTTTTTCGACGGAAACCAGGAAGACCCTCGTACCAGATCGAAGCCAGGAGTTGCTGAACGTTTGGATGGGCTACGAACTTATTTTTTAAAAATAATTCTTCATTAGATTATCAAAAAAAATATATATATTTATAAAAAAAAAGTATAACACTTTCGAAATGTTGGAATTCGTTTACCTTTTTTTGTCGCAACTTGATAGCCAACTTGAGACGATTCAGGTGCATTCTCTCGCCGTGCTCGAAGGCTGGTCCCGTGGGATCGTGATTCAGCAGAACCTCGAGCTCGTACGAGCTTCTCGTGTGATCGAGAAGCGCCGTGGCGAAGTCTTGACACTGCCTTCTTAATTCTTGATACTCGCACTTGAACTCGTGCTCGAGGAAGGAGAGTCTGCGCAATTCCCAGGACAATTCGAAGGCCGTGAGTATAGGGTCCTTCGAGGACAGGGCTATCAGCGAGGGCGAGGCCAACGCTCTGTAAGCGTTTATCCGACTTCTCGAGTGACGGAGCGAGTCTTCCATCCGCGAGGTCACACACTCGTCGCAGCTATTCCCAACAGGCATATTTTTTTTTTCTTTCAAGCCAAAATAAACGATGCGGACTAAACACGCCATATACACGTTATATATTTTCTGTTTACAATTTTTATTTATCGTTTTTTTACTTTGAGGATGAACTGGAGTGATTTTAAAAATTGTTAAAACATTTCCCGACATTATCTCTACACTGTAAAAAATCTGGTGTTAAAATGGCGTTTATTTAACGTTATTATTTTGATCTATATAGTTCCCACCCTTTGGTGCAGAATGGCATGGTGTTAATAGATGTGGTTTGATATGCTGTGTTTGATCAGTGTAAATAATTAACACCACAATATAAAGACCATTTAGTGCATAAAATTAATGAAGTAACACTTAACACTTTTATCGCCACTTAATAGAGTGGACTGCCAGAAACACAAACAAAGTTTTATTGCTGAGTAGGTATGAGCGAAGCTCGATACTTTTCTGAGAAATAAAAATAATTTTTCAATAGGTGATGCTTATTTCATCGATGATGCAAAAAACGTGATCCATTGAAAAATTTTCATTTCTCAAGTATCAAGCTCTGCCCACCCCTATTGCTGAAAACATCGATTTTTAACCCGATTTTTTTCAACATCGATTTTTATTATTTTTTGACACAATTTCCTTTTTAGCACTCACACAAATTGGTTAACACCACGAAATTTTTTACAGTGTAGTTAATCCTTGAATTGAAATAAAATAAACAATTGGAATGAGCAGTGGGATGGAGAGGATGAATGAAAAAGGTTACTGACCCACAGCGAACGTCATGAGGCATCGGGAGAACAGAACCGCGATCCAGCAGGATCTTGATGATCTCGTAATTGTCCCGATGAGCGGCGAGTATGAGGGGTGTTATGTCTGGAGTAAACGTCGCCGTGTCCGGTGGCAGAGCTTCCCAGCTCTGCGGGATCAATATGTAATTTACGAAATACGAGCACTCCTGTGCAACTTCGCACACACCTTCCAACCATGCACGTGACAAATATAGCCTTCTCGGAAAACTTGGAGGCTCAAATCTACAGCGGTTGACCACAGAATAATCGCCCGATGCACCCAGTCAATTCCCGAGCAAATCGCACACGGTGATTAATGCTACGTGACAGCTTGCCAAATCAATTATCGATCAAATTTCCAACACGAAATTTAACGATAAACAAAAATCTCATTATTCTATTTTCAGATAATAACTCGACAAGAGGCATCTCTCCAGTTATAAAAACCAATTTTCTTTTTTCAGAGCGTTTCCGTTCATTTCACGGAAAAAAAAGTTCGATAGTGCATGCTTACCATCCGGAAAAAATAACCGAATCAACCAAGTATTAATTTCATTAAATATTTATTTTCGCACTCAAGTTTTTCTGTACTGAGGTAATCTTTTTGGTAAATCTATTAAGTGGGAGGACGAGAGAGATAGAGAGGAAAGGGGAAAGGCGAGCTTTCAATTCCGGAGCGAGTAAACGGGGGAGAAAATCGAGAGATGGTGTAGAGCATCGTGTCTGAAACGCGCGCACGCTCTCAGAATAATATTCGTGCCAGAAAACTTTCCGCAACGCCGTTTTTTTTTCCATTCGCAGTAGAGAAAGAAAAAGTATTCAGACTTCTAAAAGGTATTAGCGCGTACTTTCCTGATATCAATTAAACCGGTTAATATTTTGGAAAGCACGGAGGAACGCTCGAGATTTAGATCGGACAGGGACTCACGTGAGGCTCGCCGTTTCTGTGAAGGGTTTCCTCGTGCTCGAGAAGAACCTCGACCGCCTCGACGAATTCCTCAGATATCGCGTGCAGCAGGGCATCCTTCGTCTCAACTTTGAACGATATCAGGAGCTCGACCATTTCGAGATTCTCGTTGTCGATCGCCATTAAAAGGGCAGATCTTCCGAGAGGGTCCACGCAGTTCATGTTTATCCAATCGGTTTCTTGGGCCCGTTGAAGCATTCTGCAACATTATAATTTATCGTCAAAAAGTCTTGCTCGAAAAATAAAAATGTTTCGCTTGAAAAATATCTTGAATAATAATAAATAAACGCTGTTTGACCGAGGACACGTATTGCAACGAACCTTTTCAAAAAATACTCCATGGATCCTCGTGAATTTTCAATGATTTTTATCTACGTACGGAGCATAGATCAGAGCATGCAACGTTTTCTTTTCTCGTTGTCAGCGAAAGCTCTTCTCCGTATAAAATTTCTCCAGGGGATAGAGACAAGTGTGCTCGCTGAGAAAAGAGTTTGTTTTTCGGAGGGCGCTAAAGTTTTTCTTACCTTCTTACAGAAGCGACGTCACCCCTTTCCACCGATATGAGATATTTCTTCTCGTCGAGCGAGAGACTCGCCATCTCCTGGTGCGGTCTCACCACGTTTTCCTCCTCCATCATGCCGTGTATGCTGTGCCTCTGCAAAAAGTTAAAAATAAAAGTATACCCACCGTACGATCGGTTACGCGTGTGCTTCTCTCCTTGCTGCAATCATTCGTCGCTGTTTAAATTTTCGTTAAAATTAATCACGTTCGTATACGTTTTGAGAAACGAAGATAAAATTCAAGAATAAGAGACAAATTACGAGAAGTAATTATGTTACTCCTGGAGGGTTGAATTAATAGCTGGGTCAATCTCTCGTTTCTTTTTTCACTCTATACCAAAGAAAATTTACCCTTCAGCGTTTTTAAAAAAAACTTTTGGAGCGACTGCAATTTCGTTTCATCCATCTTTTTAACCCTCCTGCAACTTTATTTTACTCAGAAGTTTTTTCTCTCTGAGAATTTCACTCGCCTTTTTCGCGAGACTTTGATCCAAGCTCGCATTATTTCGTTACGCGAAGAAAGGTCGCACGGTCTTTCGAGAACGCGCGCCTCCCGCGAGATAGAGGAGAGGATTAGAAAAACGGAGAGTGAGCAAAAAAAATGTGACATTTTTTTAAATGATAAAGAGAGAGAGAGAGGGAGGTGGGGGAGTAGTAGATGAAAAATATGAGAGCGCTGGCGCGTGCAAGCGTTTCGAGGGTGTGGTCACTGGACAATCGTACGAGAGGGAGCGCCAGAATAAACACTCGTCCTCTTCATCGACGATATTCTCGTCCTTGTCACTGGGACTCCTTCATCTTCCTCTCTTTCGCCTCGTCAAATTTTTTCCACGCTTTTCCCACCCCCGCGAGCGCCAATGCAAATATTTCGCGCGATATTATTTAAAAATGATAAAAATGGTTGAAAGAGTAATCGATGGAAAAGGGGATAAATTGAATCGACAAATTTGAAAGGCTGAGAAGTAAAAAAAAAAAGATAGAGGAAAAGAGCTTGGCACATACGTTGCAGGAAAAACATTTTATTCTCGCGAAAAAGTTTTATCTCTCCGGGCGAAAGATATACGTTATCGCACGACAAAAGGAGGAAATGTACTAGACAAAGGGAAGGCTACCTGGAGACTCATTTTTTTTCCGTTTTTATTTGTTCCGAGTTCTTCTCGCTTATTTGTATTTTTTCTACTGCCGGTGAAAGTTGCCTCGTGGCTATTTATCCATCTTAACGAGGGAATGAGAGAAAGGGAGGGAGTGAGAGAGAGAAAAAAAAGGAAAAAGTGCGAAAATCGATCGATCCCGAGACTCTTGTGTCGTCGAGAGGATCGAGACTCTTTTCTTTCATCCTCTCTAATGTGTGTGCACACGTTTCAGGCTCGCCGTGTGTATCGACGAGGCGTATCAACTTTCCGAATCAATAACGTGTCGTTCGAGATATTTCGGAGATTTCGTTAAACGTCGAAAAGCTCCCGGAGACGGTAGTCTATTCATTTACTTTTTCTTTTTTTCTTGACGCACGAGATAATCGTCCGTAAAATTTTTTATCCGTCACTTTGCGATTTGATGCGCGAAATACTCGTTTCCGTCGGCGTTCTCGGAGGAGCCATAACCGGCCCGGAACAAAGAGGGACAAGGGCGTTAAGCTGGCCATCGTGAAAGAAACATCGCGCGTATTCTCATCGTCTTTTCCTTCTTCTTTTTATTCTTCTTCTTCTTCTCTTCATTTTTCCCTCCTGGCTCGCTATCCGATTCACAGTATACCTCCGAAGCTTTTAACGTCACTTCCGGGCAAAAAGTTCGAGAACGAGACGGCCAAGGAACGATCTCGCGTCGCCCGGAGAGCCCCGGTCCACGCTGAAATACTATAGCCGATAGCCATCTCTTAAAACGTCCGCTTTTTCGCTTTTTATATAGAAATCAAGACGACCCGGATACTACACTTCAAGACGGAATAACGAAGGATCTCTCTCGCTTTCCTTCTTTTCACATTGCACAAGTAGAGCGCACGACGAATTTGACACACACGTTTTTTTTATTCACATTTTACTAGTCGTTTATTAATCCGTTTGTTATGGGAACATTTTATTTTCGTCGAATAAAAATTCACTTTCGTCTTTAATAAAATATGGTAATTATCATCAACACAAATTAATTGTTAAATATCAGGAAATGTCACGGTTTGAAAGATATACACTTTTAAAGAAACAATATTTCGTGCGTGAGAAAGTATGTTTCGATTTGCTCGTTCGGAGCCCCGGTAACGATTGACGCAATTGCATATTGAAATTTTCGATAATCTTCCGAAAGGAGGAAAAAAATGGTTTATTTCACCCATGACTAGTTTTCATTCTCTGTCTCTCTCTAGAAACCAACTATGTTGAGTTCTAGGCTGTGTGGCCTTCACTTTTCTCCCAAACGAGCAACAACGCTTTTTTGACACGTTTCAATTGATATTTTGCTATTCTTCAAGGCGCATACTTCATACAACTTTGCATTATGCACTCTTGATTAGAGGTTTAATCTCTTTTTTAATATAGGATACATCCGCACCGACATTTTTACAAGTATTTTATAAACGGTATTATAAATTTGAAACACTAAACTATTCACTTTTCGTATGACTGAAAATGACTGGAACTGACACTCGATTGAACTTGTCGAATTGTTACTAATTGTTTGACACTTGACACCGGCCAACTGATTCCAAATTTCGTCATTAAACCGAACAATTAAGACCTTAATCGCTTTTTCACTCGACCTCGACCGATCACCATGGAAACCTTAATTACCCGAGGGATTAACCAAAATTTGAAAATTTTTTTCCTCGTTACGCTTGACGAATTTTCTCTCTCTTTTTTTTATGTTTACGATTCTCGAATTATTCAGGTATATTTGACATGAATAATAGGAAATTGTGTTGCAAATTTATTTCATATAAGCTGCGAAAATTTAGCATGTTCGAGGACCTCCAGCCTGATTT
>JAPYYW010001596.1:0-59135 GCA_030522545.1 Cremastinae sp. A BG-2022a
CTGTCTCTATGACAAATTTCATTCAAATCCTTGCAAAAGTTTTTGCGTTATCGAGTAACAAACAAACTTACTTTCACATTTATAATATTAGTTAGGATAAGATAAGATTTATAGTGATTCCTGAATACATATTTCGACCTTTCCCATCCGTGTTTCTGTATAAAACAGCAAAAATAAATAATTTTTTTTAAAGACTGGTCCGATAAACACATAAGATATTCCAAGAGGAAAGCGTCGAGCCTATATGTATATACGAGTAACGCACAGTAAGGAATGTCTTGTCCTGTCTGGACGTATTTACCCGGACAAATACACGTGTGCGGTACATCGGGCACGTACACAGGGAATCCCTTTTCCATTGTCGTGGGCCATAGTCACCTGGCTAATGTTCACTCACTCACGTAGTAAATTGGCGCGTCAGAGCTCAGTTGCTGGCGGACTTGTGCCAGGTATGTGACGCCGGTAGTGAACGACAAGCGTCATGCATATATTGCCATCATTAATCATGCCTCTATATATCGAGTAGCTGGCATTCCCAGCTCGGAGGGAACGGGATAACGGTTACCAAACGTATATACGGAAGCGGAGTCCCCCCCCCCCTCGCTCCCCGTCGATATACACGGAGCATCGATAAAAGAGAGTATGCGGAGAAGGAAAAGAGAGCGCGCGCGGCAGGTGAACCGTTTATAATGATGCTGCCACACTAGCGAGTTTCAGCGTTGACACTGTGCGCTTTGAATCAAACTACCAATTTCACCCTTTAACCTCTTCTCTATATCACTTATCGATATACACTACGCGTAAATAACACACTATGTATACACAAATATATATATATATATATATATATATATATATATATATATATGTAATAATATGTATATATACTTATGTACGAATATACATTATATATATGTATTTATCACCATGAATACATAATCCCTGTACGGGAAAGTGCTTCTCATTAATTATCTTTTGTTTCTCTCCCATCAATTCACGGAGCAAACGATTTTTCATCCGCATTCGTGTCAAAATGTTTTTCATATAGCTATCTGCATAAAACAAGTAGTTTTTTTTCTCTCGCTGCGCCTCGTCGCATAAAAAGATGTAAATTCCACTCAAGCGCCGTGACTAATATGAAGGAGAGAGAGAGAGAGAGAGAGAGAGAGAGAGAGAGAGGACGGAGTTGGGTTAAAGCGGAAGGCTCCGTCTGATATTCAAGTCGATCTCGATTTCAGCCAAGTCTCGGTCACGTATTTGCCACGGGAAAAGGGAAAAAAAATAAAGCATCCGTGGAAAAGATGAGACGGGGGATGCGGAAGAATGGAAGACGCGGAGGTGAAAGACACGGGGGCGCGGTGGAGGGTGGCGTCTGGGCAAGATGCCAAAATTATGAAATCAGCGGTACGTGAGAGGGATTCCGGACCGCGAGGGCCGGAGTGTGGCGTCAGTGAATCACGTTGCGAACGTATATACGCGTATTTATACTTCTCGACCCGGCGGACGGGGAGGAAAAGAAGTTGGCAAGAATTCGCATCGACAAAATATCAGACGTGCCAGTCAAAAACCAGAAGACGAAACGACGTGTGTCTGCTCTTCGTAGTATACGTCAATATCTTTCATTTGTTTTATATATATAGTATATATTTTTTGACTTTGGAAAAACAAAAATTATTACCAATTCGTATCATTGTACGCTGAACATTTTTGAGTCTTTTTTATTATTTTCCATATCGTATTCGTGTGACCAACGGAAAAAATATTAAAACAATTTTATTATTTGTTTTATTAAAATGTATTAAAAAAAGTTGTTTTTATTTAATATGTGATTTTTTTTTACATTCAACTTTAATATAAGTTCAAAAATGTTTGCAGTGCGTGCCCTTGAAATTTTGTTGTATTTTTACTTTTGAAAATCGTTACGGTTGCGTTCCAGAATAAGCAGTCGTTGAGAAAGTTTTATTTCTCAGAGTATTTTATCGTAACGTACATGCAACGAACAGATTTTCATGAAATTGTGGTTTTATATAAATATTTGGCAGAAAAAAATTTGCAAAATTGACATTTACACTTTTTATTATGTATTCGTGTAAAAAATCAATATATGCATAAGCTAATTTTTAACGTGTACAATCACACTAAGAGAAAAATAAACGTTAGATCTTACTGCACAAAAGTGACAATTATATAAAATGTAATTAAATACATTTTATTTAAATTTTACCTCAAATAAAAATTACTATATAAATAAATATTGTATATTGAGTTGTACAATAATCAGTATAGTTGTCACTTTATGGTAAAATCTACTATCGTGATTTATCTCAGTGCCACTGTAAACCAAACTATTTTCTATATTTCAATCTGGGAAGGTTTTTTTTTGTTATTGTAGTACCAGATTCACATATATTTTTGGGAGAATCTTGAGAGCCATTTCGTGTTTCTTATCGTCGAAATCACAAGCAGCAAGCTCGCCTTGAGATAATATTAACTGTCGAAATCCCAAGTGTACTGTAACCTCTGGACAACCTCGCTCGCAGAGAGTGTCTATATACGCCCCATGTATGAGGGATTGTAGCGTTCGGACGTGTAATATTTATGTACACCCTCGGGATGTTCCTGAAGGGTAGCTATCGTAGACGCGGTGTCTCAACAGAGCGCTTCAATTATTTCCTCTTTCTGCGAATTTGCATAAACCTGGCCCAAGAATACACGGCATTTCAGTCATAGCGTTGAATAAAAAAAAAAAAGCGCACATTAAGTCCAAAAAATCTAAAATTTTAAGATAAAAAGTTGATTGTATTTGGGAGAAAATTGTTAAACGAGATTTCGGCGTCTTTGAGAAAAATGAAAGTCGACGCGATCGCGAGCTTAGAAAACTCCGAAAAGCGATGCCGTATATATATATATCCCAACGTGCGTGTGTTTTTCCCGGCTGATAAAATTTGCGAGGCTCCGCGAGGGAGTTTTGTCATCCGAGAACAGAGCGAACTCGACGAGCGCCCGGAGCTACAAAAAGTCGAGATGCGCGCCGTGCATTATGAAAGAAACGGAAAACGAGCACGGATATATAACGTTTTTTTGTTTCGCGTAAAAAAAATGTACTCGAACAGACACCGAGAGGAAAAATGAGGGGTGTACGAGAGAGAGAGCGGGAGGGTAAAAGCGAGTTCCAGTCGATCTCGGAGTGCGTTAGACCCCTTGGCAGTCTCAAGTGAAAAACGCCCGAGGGCCCGCGCTAATAAGGAGAGCGCGAGAGAGGGATTTTCCATTCGTAAAAGTTCTCTCGACGCGTGTGTGAGCTTCGACGAAGCGAAGACGAGAGATAAAAAAAGAGATTATAATTACAGGAGCGTCGGAAATCCATGCAAGGTTGGGCGGGGTACCGAGGCGCGAGACACAGCGATTTTTCTACTCCCGTGGGAAGCGAAGATGAAGAAGAAAGGAAGAAAATAAGAGAGAGAGAGAGAGAAAAAAGAGCGCAGGAAAGAATCGTCCGAGTTGTCCAGTTACGATTGTGTCACCCGATATCTTCTCCCTGTTTTCCGCCTCGTGTCCTTTTTCTATCGTACATTTTTACGGAGTTCGCAAGTCCGGCGAGCACACCGCCGTATTTTCTCATCGTAAAGAATATCCCTGTACAAGGCATTCAGGGGTGGACACACGACACACGTGTGTACATGGCCCCGTCGGAAGTTTGTCGCAATCATCATTTGTCTTCGTACCGACGTGCTACCACGTGCTTCCACGCTATTTTTCCACTCCTCGGCCCTCCCCGTGTGTTTTCTTGACTTTTTTTCTTCGTTATCTCGCCGACTCCCCGCCTCGCGAATTCACCTTTTTTCGGCAAACACGACGCCGCTCCCGCTATTTCGATATGTAAATATGTACATGCCGCGTGTATATCAGTGCAGGTATATAAATCTTTATGTACATGTAGAAAAGTAGGTTAATATATATTTTGTGCGGAGCGAGATCTTTGGTGGTACTTTTTTCGTCCTCGTTTGTTTTACGGAGGAACGTGCACGGAATTATCCAGCGAGTTGGCAGCCGAAAGAAACTAAATGAGGACGAGGGAAAACGCCGAATGAACGAGAATTAAGGCGAATGTACCGGTCAGTTCATTTTTTTTCTTTTTTTTTTGAAGATCGGAAGAAATAAATTCGCCTCGTAAGACGAATTACTAAATTTTGATTCCTTTTACATTTTGTATTGATAATAACTCTTGAAGGAGAATAAGCATCGGGATTCACGTATTTTATTATCACGAAATTTTAACGAATTTCTCATTTCGATATGAATCAGAGTCACTGCCCAATCAACTCGAAAGAAATGACATTGCATATAATAAAAAATAAAAAGAGAGAATAATAAATGAGGGCAAGGGAAAATGGCGAATAAACGAGAATTAAAATGATTGTTATTGGTACAGTAAAACTAAAAAGTTTTTTCTCAGTTTATCTCCTATACCATACGTTTTTTTAAAATTATTATATACTTGTGACTCGTTCTTATTATGAAATATGCGAAATTTTTTAAAAAAATTTAAGGGAAACTTTTTTATCACGCTACAAGAAGCTGTGCCAAATTTTAAGATGTTTCACTATCTATGTAAATTAAAGGTAAAATCATCAGTTGACATTTTTTTCTATAAATGTTTTTAAAAAACTAGATGAACCTTCTTTGATATCGTATAATCATTGCTGCTAAATTTTAGAAAGCTTTGCCATTTAGAAGTCAGGATATTTCGTGTTGAAAATCACTATTTTCAACACAAGCTCTTATGGAAAGTTATAAAAAATTACAATTAAAAATGTGATACACACTTGAAAACGATGTTAAAGAGGTATTAGCGATACTTACTAGTCAAATGAGATACTATTTGGCTTACTTTTGAAATGAGGTGTAAATAAATAACCACTAAATAAATAAATAATTTTTTTACCAAATATACTAATTTCGAAATGTAAAATATGTATTGGTGTGATTCAGGTAGTTAACAAATGATTTTCATTTTTAGATTATAATTTGACTTGGATTCATTGACGTATAAGTGTCATATCTGATATTATCATTAAATAATTCAATGAAAAGTTCGATGCATATATTTTTATGGTAAATAATGTAACCTTAAACGTTAATGAACACGTGAGATATTTTAGATTGTTTGAAGAATCTTCTTAAAATTTAGCATAGCATCTTCTTATAATTTAGCAATTTAGCTCTTTATTATACTTCAAAAAAGCTTCCTCAAGTTTAAAAAAAATCCCAAGATTATGATTTTTCAAATTTTCCTACATACGTAACAAGTACAGGTCATCTTGGATGAGCTTGAATTTTGGGTATAATATTCTTGAAACAATTAGCAACAACTTTTCTTAATAAACTTTAGCTCAAAAACCACACAGTATTGAGATAAATTTTGATAAAATTTTTTGATTTGACTGTACCTATAGAACTACCTTAAAGCGAATGCACCAAGTCTTTCCAAATAAGGCAAGCTTCAAAAATCCGACTCTATTCATTTTTTCAAAGCGTCAGTGACTCTCGAGAGAATAAGTGTCGCACATTTCATCGCAAGATTTCCATGAATCTCTGATTCCAACATAAATCAGTCACTGCCCAATCGACTCGAAAGAAATGACATTGCAGTATAATAAAAAAGAGAGAGAGAGAGAGGGAGAGAGAGAGAATGGAGCGCGGGAGTCGTAAAGAAAAGTGTATATCCACTGGTCATGAAACCCGTAATATTTCTCAGATCGGAGGAATTTTCGGTTGAATCTTACGATACGTATTGTCCGATATGTCGCGCGAATAGTGTAAGTTTTATAGCGGGCCGTAGAGAATAGAGATAAGTCTCGTAAAATAGCGAAAAGCAAGTTGGAACGCGCGATTACCGTGTTAAAAAGGAAAAAGAGAGAGTTTTTCTCCCTCGGTGTACGGCGCGCGCTCGGGGCTGCTGCTGCTCCTCGGTTACACAATCGAGAAGGCAATATAACCAGGCGCGGGGTCGCCGTGCGTTGCGCAACTCCTGTTTCAGTAGTAGAAACGTACGCGCGATCCGGCACAGAGCGCGATAGAATATTTGCGTCGGGGACCGCACATATCTGCGAATTCTCATATACAAGAGCCTCTGCTCCCTCGTGCGCATACACGGCTCTCCGCGAGATACAAGTTCTCAAGTGCAAGATACGCGAGAGAGAGGGAGAGGGAGGGAGAGAGAGAGAAAGCGCAGACTATAGACCGAAGCCGAGAGATCGCAATGATCTCATCCATGGGAAATAACTTATTTATGAGAATTCTGGTCTCCGGTTATGCTGTTCGCGAAGGAGGAAAGCGATAGTGCTTCGAGCGGACTGCATTACTCGCAGAGAGAGAGAGAGAGAGAGAGAGAGAGAGAGAAAGAGAATGCGATACAATGTGCCTGAATGCGGAATCGGAAATACATGCCGATGTTATTTCGCGTGTGCGGAGCCGCCTCTTGGCCTCTGTGCACGAAATCGCGCGCACACATGTATAACCGCTTGTAGAATACGGAAAATCGTCGAGACTGCGGCGGAATGCAACGCTCGGTTAAGTCGGGCCGCAGAGCTAGTATATTCGTTATATATACCTCGTTTGTAACCGAGAAACGATCGTTTCTCCAATTTCGTGCTTTAATTCCGAGTAATCGACTTATATCCCCGCGCGCATTCGACCGGCTCGCATATATACGATCATTTCCTCTCCATAAAACGTTCTCACGATTCGACGATCTTGTAAACAAGTCTGATTATTTTTACTGCACTCTGTATCGCTCGATTTGTAACAGTTCACGTTTAAGGGTCATTTTTGACTGATTTTTTAAATTGTACAGAGCGTGGCTGAATTTTTTGTTTATTGTATCGAATTTCAAAATTATTTAGTTAAATGTTTCAGAGTTATATCTTTGATCATCATCAGAATTTTAATATCGTTTTTTCAATTAATAGCTCGTAAATTTGGCCTGAATACGAGCTCATAATGTTTAGGGAGACCTCAAAAATTTATTTCGTGTTTTATATACAGTTTAATCATTTTTTATGAAAATTTAGTAATTTTAATGATTCGATCGAAATTATAGTTGTCAAAATATAACATAGTGTCCTTAAAATTTAACATCTAGTAGCAAAAAAATTTACAAATTTGCAGCAAAAATATGAAGTCTAATTGTCACCAATTTATCCTGAAGAAAAAAAATCAATTTATTTCAAAATGAAAGATTTATTAAGAAAATTACGAAGTGACAGTGATACTAAGCTAGAGGGTTTAGAAAAGACAAGTTTTAGTACATCAGTTATATCATGGTGCACTGTAATTTTTCTAATAGAATTTTTCTAATTGAATGTAACAATCTAGTTACATGTTGTTACTTGTTAAATGTAACATTCTTGTTATATTTTATATGCAATTTTGATTACTATACATTACACAATAAAATTTTTTTACTATATAATCAAAGTTATACACATATAGTACACTATATTATTATTTAATGAAAAAGTAAAACAGTAATTTTTCGCAAAAACTTTTCTCTATATGTAAAGATTACTTTTAAAAAATTGTAGTTCAATTTTTCCCCCATAGTTTTAGTATAGCTGTAACAAGTACTATTCCAATAAATCGTGGTTGTAGGATGTTTCCTTAGGACACATTTGTACAAGATTACGAAGCAAAATTTTGATGCGAAATCCATGTAACTCGATAGATTGTGCATTCAATATTGAACATTGGTGGGGCGAAAAGTTACGATTGCACCGAAGAGTGTCGAACGTCGATTCGGAGGAAAGACCGAGTCCATTGTTCGCATAACTATACAAGGTGGAAGGTACAGTCGCTGCGGCCGATCAGTGGTTCTGAGCATTAGTCGATGTATCTACTGCGACTCAATTGCGGTCGAGTTCCGAGTTGCCTAACAACCGTGGCAAACGACTATCCGTCCATTAAGTGTGCTTTCCCTCGCTCCGTCTCCCGGCGTCCCTTCGCAGCGCCCCGGAGTCTCTCTCATCGTGTCGTATTTTTTATTTTCGTGCTACCGCAATGTTCGGTATTTTACATACATTAGAGAAACGATCAACGACCTTTCGCGAATAAAACCAGGAAAGTTTCCCCCGATAACCGTGGAGGCCTCGTGACATGTGGAAATTTCATCGTTCCATCGACAGTCGCGGGCTGCGAGAGAAAAGAGTTCCGATCTGATTGCCCGCTGCCACGATACAAAACTTTTCAAACTCCCAAACGAGAGAGAGAGAGAGAACTTGCTTCGCGATGAGTCTACAGTGGCCAAGAAATACGATTATCCCGCATTTCTTCGGAATTATTTAATCAAGGGGCCACCTAGCGTGACACTTTCGGTAAATCGATTTTTCTTTTATTTTACATTTTTACATGGACCTTCAAGAATAACATTTTAAAATTTCAAGTGTTCGTCTTGCATAATTTTTTAACTGCGTATTAATGCTAGAGTCGCTTAAAATGTATTATTTTCATCCGAAAAAAAAACTGTATCAAATTGATTTATAAAAAAATATATCCTGAGAATTCCACAAAATTCGATGTAATACACTTTTCTGTCAATATAAACACCAAAAAGAATCACCATTTTGCGTATAGTCTTAACTTCAGAATATTTAAGACCGAAAATCATCGGAGCATCTTAATGTTCGAAGTATCGAGCGGTCTTGATTTGTGTACTCGCACGAGTCGGTAAACGGTATTGGGGAAGAGCGAAGAGACGTCGGGAGATGATAATAATTGCGGTGGGCGGATGATTACCGCCGAAATATTATTCCGGCGTTTCTCTGCGGAACCGCAGTTCGCATATATGCACTGTTTGTATCAACAGGACTGCTGCCAGGTGGCTCCATGGAGCCGTGTACACAGGCTCGGAAGTGGCAGGTGACGCCCGGAGTGCCCGGAACTTGATCGATGATCGCGCCCAGGTCGGATGTTGTCGCGCGATACTCGCGCAGGGGCGAATCCCGGGTATAGGAGGAACGTCAACGTATGTCCGACGATAAGCCGAGACGCGATGTACAGGTATAAACGACGCTCCCGGGGGCCGGGGCAGTCTTCACAGATTCAACACGAATAATCGATTCTCATACTCTCCTCGCACCCTATGCAACGCTCAAACAAGCCCGCAAGCTTGCACACAACCCCCCGTTATACCCGCGGAGGGTTTGCACATGGCTTGCCGTAATAAGCTCGCGATCCTTCCCGTCGTCGATCGTCTCTAGCTCTTTTTTTCATTCCTCATTTTTTACCCGCTTTTTATTCTCTTCCGTTTCACCCTCAGTTCAGTAAAAAAAACAAAATTTTTATTTTTAATTTTCATCACAGTTCTTTTCGTTTCACGCTTATTTTTTCATCCCTTGCAAATTTGCATAAACTATTTATTACATATCACATGCACGTATGTGTAAAATTTTATAAGCTTTCGCCATGGGGAAGTTAAAGTATCTAATCGTAAACTTTTTACGTTTTTCTGTACGCTATCTATATATAAAAATATATAGGAATTAAAATTGAATTTTTTAACAATTTCATTATTTTTATACTATCCCAAAGAAGCTTTGCTTCGTTTTTCAGAAAAATCTATATATCATAAAAATTTTATTAATTACGAGCAGCCACGCGACCGTTGCGCGCAACCGCTTTTTTCCTTTTCGACCAGTTTGAATTGATATTTTGCAATTCTTCTAGGTGCATATTTCATATAACTTCGCATAATGAGCTCCATTCCGATAAATTCATTATGAGCTTCGTGTATTTTATAAAATAGAAATATTGGGCCGCAAAATTTTCTGTAGATAACGAAAATGTTACTTATACAGGGCGCAATACAAGAATTCATATTGAAAAATTGAAAAAACTGATCTAAAAGTCCATTTTTTGGCTCAATCAATGTGAATTCTTGGATTTCGCCCCGAAATAACATTTTCGTCATCTACGGGAAATTTCCGATCGAATAGGCTCTTAAAATCAAAAAAAAGATTTCAAGATATTTAGCGAGTCACACTGGGTCTCGTAGATCCATGAAAATTTCAATCAGCGATGTCTTACCTTTCTGTTGACGAAATCAGCTTTACGGAGAGTGATTCATTGAGACGATGCGAATCTGCCTGATTTTCTGCTTAATATATTCCATGGGCCTCGCACTTCACTTCACCACCAAACTCAATATTTTTTATATTTTTTTAAATCAAATTAAAAAACGAACCATCTAATATATTTATATAGGTAAATGAAAATATATAACACTAATAATTTATTATGAAAAATCTAATTATTCAAAGCAAAACCGCAATTAAAAAACTGTTCGTTCGAATTTAAAAGACTGCATACGTTTAATGTTACGAAAATAATAATAAGAATAAAATAAAATAATAATAAGAATAAAATAGCGTGATTGAGATTATTTGCATCAATTGAACAACACTTTCATCCACACCGACATTTTTTAAAAGTATTTTAAAATGGTATTATAAATTAGAAACACTAAACTATGATTCACTTTCACTTCACTTCACTTCACTTTTCGTATGATTGAAAATTACACTGGAACTGAGACCCGATTGAATTTATCGAATTTCTACGAAATGATTTTCGGTAACGAACTACCTTGCAACACCCGACACTTTATACCGGTTTATTGATTTAAAAATGTAGTCTAAAACCTGAACAAATAAGGACGTGTTCGGTTTTTCCCTCTACCTCGACAAATCATCATGGATAAACAATAGTCGAGGTATTCTTGGAAATTGGGAATTTTTTTCCTCGATACGCTCGATGAATTTTCCCTCTTTTACGATCTTTTACGATCCCCGAACTATTCAGGTATATTTTTGCAGGTATTCGATATAAATAGTAGAAAATTATGTCTCACAGTTTTTCTCACATTATTACACGTACAAGTATAATAAAAGCTGAGAAAATTTAGCGTGTTCAAGGACCTTCAGACTAATTTTTCGAAAATCGAAAATAGGAAGATCATAAAATGTCAAGTGGCGATATCTTTTCGTGTCCACGACAAAATGTCCACAACTTTATAGTGGGTAATTCCCGAAAAATTTTGCAAAACGAAATGAACGATTCAAACATCATGGTCATTATTTCCAAAGCATCGCACGTTGAATTTTTTTTTAATGAGTGCAAATTAGCCAAAAGTTAATGCACTCTATTCCGATGAATCGATTAAAGGCTTCATTACTTTTTTAATATAGGATGTACCAAAACTATAGTTGATCTTAGATGACTTTGAACACAGACTATATTTTCTTTAATCAATTTTTAACAACTTTTTTAAAAATAAATTCAAACTTACAAATTGATTTGAACGTAAAATATAAGTATCTTTTTAATTTGACTGTCACAAACTATCCACCTATAAATAAAAGCTTAGATCTAACTTTGTGACATTTCGGATTAAACAATAATGCAAAAATCGTTCTCCACTACGAATTTAATTTTCTACTCTTTCGTTATCAATTTCGATCCAGTAAAATTAATATTAAAAATAACAAGCGAAAATCTGAAACAAATTCTACTCATTTTTTCTTGCAACTTTAAAAATATTCCTTCAACAGCAAAAAACTTATTCAGAGAAGTAAAAAATTTTATCTCCCACCAAAAAAAAGTAGCAACAATGTTTTAGCACGATCAACGATGTTCAAGATATTTGTATAAAGGTAAATTTTAAGATGGCGACTAAAGTGAACACTTGATATCAACTGAAGCTTAGATTTAAGCTGGATACAAAAAAAACTGTGTCAAAAGGAAAAAAAAAATAAAATCTGCGCGATACTCACAAAAAATAGTGGTTCTTGAGCTAATTTTACTGATGGAGTCCCGACTCTCATTTCTTTACCTCAGAGACTCTATTCGTGTGCAAGTATAAAATCGAGTATGCGTAAGTGGATAAGCGGGGTTGAGCCGTGTGAGCAGAGAGAGTATGATGGAATAAAAAACGCCGTAAGTCAGGCCGAGAGCCAAAGTACCGTCTCGTCAACTTGACGATACTTTTTTTTATTGCATTTTTTAGTCAACACATATATATTTTTAGTCTGCGCAGTACATATATAACAAACACACACGTATGTATATAAAGCTGCGTGACTATCGTTGTTGGGAAAAAATTACGCGACGTTCTCGCTCGTTTTTTTTTCTAAGTTCTCGGTGTATTCGAGGCGCACGCACGCGTTTCATAGCACACTGTTTTTCGAACAAAAGCGTCGCGCGGGTATAATATCGAGCCTCGTGAGCGTATCGAGCGTTCGATCGTTTCGGCGCCCCTTTTTTTCTTGGCCCTTTCTCGTAGGGTATATTTTACGCGTGAACAGCCCGAGCTATCATCACCTCGCTCTTTCCTCAACAATGGCCCTTATTCTCACTCTTTTTCCCTCCCACGGGCCTCTGCTCGTCTCTCGCACTCGTTCCGACACACGAAGCCGACTTTCGCCGAGATTTTATCGCTTCTTCGACGCAACCGAGTTTCGCCGTACTTTTTATTTGCCGTTATTGCGTTTGTTCCTTCCGTCGCTGGGCTCCAATTCTGAACGTGCGGGGACAAAAGGGAAGGACGCGGAGGATCGGTAAATTGGAGGATGAAAAACGCGGCGAGCTAACTCGATCGGAGTCAATCTATGGAAAGAAAAGATAGAGAAAGAGAGGGGACGATATACGAACGATATCATTTGTACGGAAGAGAGCGCCTCTCGGACGAGCCAGAGATCAGGTTGGCTCGCAATTTCTACTTTAATCTTGAATAACTTTTGAAGTAGTCAATTTATCGAAATATTACAAGAGACCTTTTTTGTAGAGCGTTCAATTTTCTACAAAAATATGTAAGGGCATATACGTAAGTTACTTTATTATCGAGCTACAAAATTCTGAATGAAAAAGAAAAATTTATCCAATGTTATTTAAATGGGAAATAAAACATTGAAAATCGCCACATATCTAAATTTTTTAAAGGACTGAAATTTGGTGTGGCATCGTTTTTTATCATTCCGAAGTTATTAAATGTGTGTTCGGCGAAAAAATAAAATTATTCATTTTTTTGGACCACCCTAGTATATAAATATATATAAGCGCTAAAACCGAACACGAAATCGACGGCACACTGACGGAATATCGTGCACGAACGTACACAGACCGACGGGGAGGCCGCACGAACGGGAGATCCGGGAAAATGTGATGTGCGCGAGAAAAAGCTTTTCGAGTGGACAGAGAAGGGGCGGGTGTCGACGGTGGAGTTAAAAAAAGATTGGTCGACGGAAAAAGGGTCGCGGTTTGTTAGCCGTTCATTCTCGTAGCCCAAGCGCACACACGCGTCGCGTTATATTGACGAGACCATCACAAGGGACTCGTTTTCCTTCTTAGAAAAATGAATTGTACGAATGGATGGATGGTGATGGATGCGGAACGAAGCTAACGCCCGCATGTCACTTTCTACTAGCACGATATTTGCTTCGAGTCTTTTATTGACTTGAAATATTTCGGAGGTCATTTTACGAAATTTTATGATGATTGATACGTAATTATATAAAATAAATATACGTAACGTGTGTTGATGTCGATCGAAAACTCATCTATAGACCTTTATTTCCATAGAAAAAATATTTTTATTTATGTAAATTGTTTAACTTTTGAATGCTTTGTGCGTAATCTTGATAACAATTAAATATAAAGATAATAAGGATGACCAAGCGTTTCATTTGATTTGTATCGCAGCAATAAAATGTAATAAAATAAAATAACGTTAATGATTTAATATATTAACTTTTATAAGTAATTATAAGTATACAATTAAATCATTATTTTTTAAATAGAAAGTATCCATCAATGAATATGAGTATATTTAAATTTTCATCCACTTAAAATCGATGCAAAAGGGTTAATGATGCGAAAGAATGAGTTTACTCCTAGACGCTTAAAAAAAATGATACGATATTCGATATTTATATTTATCCATACTTGATTTTTTAAAATATAATTCGTCAGATATTGTATTAATATAAGACTTTCTTATTGTTCCAACATTTTCACACGAGACGTTTTACAGATTTTTATTAAATAAAAATTTTTATTAAATAAAAATCTGTAATCTGTAAAAATTTTATTTAATAAAAATCTGTAATCTGTAAAATTTTTATTTAATAAAAATCTGTAAAATTTTCAATTTTTTATACAACACTATCTTAGCTATAATTTTTCAATTGATATCCGTACATATGCAAAACTGAAATGAAGATTTCGAACATTTCTTCATTCTAAGAGAGTGAAAACTTCATACGAATTCATTCATGACGAAGTTACAACAGTGTGTGTATTTTCGATATTTTACAATCCACATTGACATATATAATTAATTTCATTAACGCGCTTCATGATAATAAATCTCCGGCGTGAATGGGGCGCGAGGCGATTTTGGGAAAATCCGCTTACAGAATAATGCTGGAAAAGAGTTGACCCGATGGTTACTTAGAGGGAATGCCGATAATTATTTGTTTGCGTTTTTAATGGCGTTTGTATTTGGTTCTTGTGCCCTTTATCTCCATCCCGTGCAGCTTTTACACCCGTTACGCTTATTTATTTATCCACGAGCTATTGCCATCATTTATTAACTGTAACGCGTTAATCCGTCACGAGGAACGAGAGGGGGCCGAGCCGCCGGGCGGGGGACGCCATTATCTGTATAAAACGCGAATACCGACGGAGCTCCGCGCTCCGGAATATATGCAAAAAGCGTATATCGCCGCGTTTCGCGTTGCACGCCCGGTGACGCAATTGCTGCGGCGAATAGAGAGGGACCGGCCAAAGTTCAGCAGTTGGCGCAGTCCGATAGTTTATGCTCACCGACTACTGATAAGAGATTGCTCGCAAGAGATTGCCAAATGTGTCTGCTGACCGAACGAGCCTCCTGAACGGGTACACACGGGCCAACACGGATATTTCGCACATAATGCGTCGTATCTGTCTCGACGCACGTACGCGCCCCCGTTTTCCAAATATTCTCTCTCTCGCGAAAGTCGCGTCCAAAAATGCATACTTTTCGATGAAAAATATTGTTTTTTTTTGTGTCTAAATATATTTTTGCTGAACACATTTGTAGATCAAATTTAGTTCAAAGTCCGGAAAGGAAAAATAATGCCTGTCAATTTTAGTCACTTTTCAATTCCAATTTACAGTTTTATTGGTACACATTAGTGTTTATAAGAAAAAAATATAGAAATTTTGTCAATATTTTATGAGAAAGGGAATATACGAGATTGTAAAAAATTGATGAAAAAGAAAAATTCAGTAAAATTCTTTAAATTTTTCATTAACTATAAGTTGCTATTTTTTAATAACGAGCGACAACGTTTTTTATTGACGTGTTCGAATTGATATTTTGCTGTTCTTCTAGGCGCACGATTCATACAACTTTCACTCTATTCCGATTAATTGATTAGAGGTTTCATCTCTTTTTTAATATAGAAGATACATCCGCACCGACATTTTTTAAAAAGTATTTTTAAATGATATTATAAATTTGAAACACTAAACTATTCATTTTTCGTATGATTGAAAATCGCTGGAACTGACACGCCATTGAACTTGTCGAATTATTTCTATACGGAATGTTATTCGGTGACGAACTACTTGGCAACACCCAATTCCAAATTCAGTCGAAAATCCAAACAATTAAGACCGTGTTGGGTTTTTCCCTCGACCTCGACCGATCACCATGGAAACAATTAATGACCGAGGGATTAACGAAAATTTGAATTTCCTCGTTATAGGCTTGACGAATTAACCAAAAGTTAATGCGCTACAATACGAAAAGCGAATTTTTAATATAAAATTCTCTCTGCGTACCAGAAACAATTCATACAAACTTTATTTTAAAATTTGTACTTTCCGAATTTTCTGCACTCGTCTGTCGATTTTTCATCATAAGCATATCAACTTTTTATAAGATACAGCGAGATGGCGATTCTCACAATTTTTATTTCACCTCTTGTACTCTGTTCATATATAGTACACGAAAATTCAATTCACCTGTGTTATTTTTCGCAAAAACACTAAAATTGAACCAAATTACCTTAATAAGCTTTGTTCGTCTCTCGATCGAGTTATTCGATAAATTTCGAGTACACTATAGTATTTCTGTGTATGCATTTTTTTCGTTCTCGATATAAAAAGAGAGATTCCAGAGAGCGTCTGCATCATGTCGAATCGTTTTCGAGCTCAGAGCGTGTTCATAGTTTTCCACAACGGAGGAGAGTTCTCTCATTTCTTCTAGCCCCCTTGGCTCAGCCTCTCCTAAATTACCCGATAATGCACTTGCGGCCTTATAATTTACTAGCGGAGAGTGGGACTCGGTGTACCGGGGAGTGTACACACCGCGAGAGAGCTTGTATAAGAATGAGAGAAGGAGAAAATGTTCAGTAGAGCAAAGAGGGTCGGTGCTGTGCAGCGTTCCAGAGAGGGATGAGAGTCGAAGAAACGAGCGATAGCGAATTGCCGTGGGGGTTGAGCCGGGCGAAAGGAAAAGAAAAAAGAAAAAAAAGGTGAGTCGGGACGAGAAGGAAGAGGAAGAAGAAGAGGAGGAGGAGGAAGATGAGGTGAGGGAGCGATAAGTGCTTGTAGATCTTGGAGAAACTTTGCGAGAATGCAACTCCGGTGGCAAGGGGAATACGCGCAGGAACGGGGGAGAGAAAATTCCGGGAAAAGAAAAATGGCTGGTCGCGGAAACAATGTTACAGCGTTCCTGCGGTACGGTGAAGACCGCCGTATATAATGCGAGATCCTGCCTTTTCTCAAAAGATGGATAAAAACGTATAGACGTGTGGGCTCGATCCTTAAAAAATACAGGTATCGCTGATACGACGACGGGAAAAGTTGAAAAATTCGCATCGCGCGATGAATACTTTCCTTTCATCTTTCTCATCTTTGTCCCGCGTCCCTGACGCTCTGTGGAGTCATCGTTGCGCTTCGTTGACTATCGGGCGCGCTCTTCGTCTCTTTTTCTTCTCCCCCCTGCTCTCTTCATCCCTCTCCCTCTCGGAATGATTCGCGAGCTTCCCCAGGGTCTGACCCCCATTATCTTTATCCTCCGGTTGCACGGCATTGTCGACGAGTCTGCATGGAAGAACCTGTCGTATATCTGTCGCGTGCACGTACGAGAACACGCAAAACCACGAAAAGCACTCCGCTCCGATTACTGCGAGAAAATACCCTGTACACATGCCCTCTTTGGCTACGTAACCGAGGTCCAACGAGTCTCGAATACCACACCGCCGTGTGTGTTTTGAGTCCGGGAAGAATTCACGAAACAACCGGCAGTAGCCGCTCTGAACTTTGCTCTACGCAAATTCCCACGTTGTACACACGATGAGGCTTTTGAGCCAGCGCGCGGGTCGCGCTTGTTTTCCGCTCGCTTCGCGAAAAATCAATAAATCCCGCATGGAAAATAACGAAGAGAGACTCTCTGTTCAGGTCGTTTATTAAGCAAATTAATTTTCAAATTTCATCATCGAAATTTGTAGTTCCCCGCGCGATGAGCAGTTTTATTCATGATTTCATCTCTCTCATTTGTTATATCCACTTCGGTGATCGATTCGAGGGTAGAAAAATCGTGCGGGCTCCTGTGCGATCGCATTGTCGCTCCAGCGCGGTTTCAACCTCTCCGCGGCCTCGCAATTATATGGAAATGTCATCTGCAGTGTATCTCTGACGAGCCGGGGAAAAGGTAAAAGTCGCGCGTGAACCACTCACGCTCTAATTCGAATTTCAAGTGTGACAACTTTTAATGCTTCGATTCGCACGGATTTACCAGGCTAATTACGAGTATCTAGACCACGCGTCATGGCTAAGTCATACGGCGTGAACCAAGCAGAAAAAGCCGACAATCGTCGTAATATCTTTCGGATAATCCTGCCCCGACACGGATTCGGGTCAGAGATCTTCAATTTCGTGATGGAGCGAAAATTACGAGCAAAGTGCAGCTCTAGATTTTTTACCGCTTCGGTAGCTGCGGATACGAAAAAATATTTTATCTATTGATTCAAACGTCGAGACGAGATTAATGAGATACGACTTCATTTATAGATACGATTTTTAAGGTACTCTACATCCACGAAACGATTTTTTTAGGAATTTGTTAAAATTTTGCATAAACCATCGTTGATTCCATATGCATATGTGTGTTAAATTTTGAGACGTTTCGCTGCATAGAATTCGAGATATTCATTATCGAAAATCACCAATTTTTCTACTCTTCCATAAGAGCACGTGTTAAATTGATATCTTGACTTCTAAGAAGTAGAACGTCTTGAAATTTGGTACAGCTTTTTATAAAACTTCAATTAGTTTTTTAAAAAAATCCTAAATAAATATTTTTTGTAATTTTTATATATATTTATGAAGTACGGTCACTTCGGATGACCTTGAATTTACAATATGTTAGTATATGTTAGAAAAAGTTGTAATTAGTAACAACTTTTTCTAATGAATTTAAGCTGTAAAACCACATGGTATTGATAAAAACTATGTTAAAAATGTTTAATGTAACTGTAATAGATGTACTACTTTAAAACATTAAAAAAATCAATGAAAAATGTATTTTATGTACGGATGTTAATTTTAAACAAATTCATTTAGTAGTCCAAACGTCAAGACGAGTTTTCATTTTGGATTTCATTAAAATAAGTTTGATCAGTCGATGAACGAGATTTATAGAAGTATTTTTGAAATTTTACAGAAAAATTTATTTAAATATATGGAGTTAAATTTCCATCTATATAAATTCATTAAAATAAGTTTCATCGTTTTGCCACTAATGAGATTGGTGATGGATTAAAAGAAGAAATTGTGAAATTTTGGAATAATACAAAATTTTCTATAAACTGTGTTTCAGTATTCCAAGCATCGAGACAAATTTTCATTAATTTTGAATTTCAAAATTCATTGAGAAAATGTTCGATCGGTCTGATGATCGAAATTGACATCGAAAAGATTATTTGGAATTTTTGGACGATAAGGAAAGTGGGTCACGTTCCATCGGACAATGAAATTGCGCAATATTAATCGCATTGAGTAAGGCGATTGTTCGTAGGTGGATAGGCAATTTCTGAGGAACGGGATAGATTGATAGATACACGAAACGGTAATACATGAATAACGACGACAGAGAGTGCAGCAAGGAGGCTTGCGCCTGATGATCCTCAGTCAATTACGTAACACGGATGTAATCGACGAGGGGAAAAGCACGCCCGAGGCCGTGTGAGGTCGTCGCGTGGCGAGGGAATCTTGTATCGATAGCGGTGTGATTGCTGCAAAGGGGATGACCTCTCGTCTGATCACTTGTGTCTGAAAGCCCCTAAGGCCTGATAGGGAAAGCAAGCAAGCAAGCGAGTGAGAGAGAGAGAGAGACTTGGAGCGAGAGGAAATGACGTCAGAGAGCTTCAAGATAGAACATATCGTCGTAATCACTTTTGGACACCGGAACGACGACAATCACGACTGGTCGGACGAGGAAGGATTGACCGCGTGGCAAGGACCCGGTAGAGTTGCACACCGTGTAATCTACGTTACTGAATCTCCGGGTTATTGAAATGGATCGCTCTCGCGATATGCCCCAAAGCGACAGGAAATAAGCGCGATGGAAATTTAAAAATAGGAAATCAAAAAAAGGAAGGATAGGAAATTAAAAATAAATGTTTTTTCTCCGGCTCGCTATTTTTTTCTACTCTATCAACGTCGGTACGCTGGTGTAAGTTTTGCTAGAGAAAAATCGAAAATGGAGATACCTATGATACAAATATTATTATTCTCCACATTGAAATTTGATTTTTTTTTAGAAAAATCAAAAATTAATTGTACTTTGTATGCATTTCTTATGTATAATTATGGAATATGGTGTGGAGTTAGTGAAATTTAATTATTTGTTTGGCTCCGAAAAACTGATCGAATTTACTTTAAATGCAGTTCAAAATCTTTTAAGAAATTATTTAAATATAAATTCTCTTGAATACTTACGTATAGTTTGTTTTTATCTCTTGTTGAAAATATGTATATATATATAGATTAAAATTTATGAAAGCGTTATCGTTTATAATAAATTGACATATTCATTCTTACAAATCGCAAAATCAATTTTAACATTTTCATACACAGGCAGATCGTTATACTAAAAATAAAGTAAACGTCCCAATAGTTGGACAGAATATCGACTCTCTCTCAACCGTTGAGCGAGTTTGTTCCAATAAATTAACTTTATAAAAAATAAACCTCTTAGTATATGAACAATTATCAATACGAGGGTATTGAGAAAAAAAATTCGAATATTAAAAATAATATAGGGAAAATTATCCAACTATTGGGACATGTCCATCCATTGGGACGTTTCCCTTAACAGTTTTTAAAAAAATTTGACAAATTTATAACACATCAATTTTTATTACAAAAACGATATTAATGATAGTTTCATTACTATCATTAATATTGTAATGTTATAAAAAATCTTTTTTTAATATTATCCAAACTGTTATCATATATTTAAAAAAACAACAATTTTTAAATAAGATTTTTGTCATTGTATAATAAATTAGTTAAAAACAAAATGTCTGCGATGTATAAGATTTTACTCGTCAAGAATGTGAAGGGATCTCTTGGTAAAAAGGTGTAGTGTTCTTTGCGGAAGAGAGTGAAAAAGATTTCGAGGGAAAAGAATAGGAAGCGAATTGGAGAAAAAAAAATCGACTTCCGCTACCCCTGTCGACATGGGTGACAAATGAATAGTGTCTCGCGATCCGACCGAACCTACCGAAGGATTCGCGTCCAAGCCGCAATCCGATTACCCGCTAACTCGCTCCAATGTATCCTACTCGATGTCACGGGCGGGCACACGGGACCTTCGAAGGGAACAGCGGGGCCTCGCGGATAAAATAAGCCCTTTGGATCCGCCTCAATAAAGCACACTTTGCGCATAAATTGCCAAAGTCATCAGCCAAGCGCTAAATACAAATATATATATATTTCAATCACTTATATTGTTAACATTTTTCCCTGATGACGAGAAAATACCGTGAAAAGCAAAATAAAATAATAATAATAATAAAAATATAAGAAAATAAATGGGAAAAAAGAGATGTATGTATTTACACCCGGGCGACGCGGAATTAATTTTTCTTTTACCCTCGAGTGCTCGCATTAAAAAGCATGAAGGGACTTGTTGAAAAGGTTTTGAGTGAGCGCCGTTTTATACGATTCCTGAAAGATTAGGGGGATATACTATGGATGAGACGAGAAGGAGGAGGAGGAGAAGGGGGGGAGGGGGAGAGGGAGAGAGAGAGAGGAAGATAAGTTGGTACACGCGATTCCTAGGAGAGAGCGCGGAGACTAGCAAACGAGCTTCTCCCTTTAAATTACCGCTCGAGGCAGTAAGTGCCGAGGAAACGTTTTATATACGGGATATAGATCTCCTCACGGTTCCATGTGGCTCATGCCACGAGCCCACAGCTCAAAGCTTGAAGTAAAGTTTAGTTTTCATGGCCGGGCATTTGTCTGACGCATAATTCGGAGAGTTCATTCCCCGCAAAATCCCAGCCATATTTTACGCGCATCCCTTCAACCTTTGGACAACGAGAGGGATGAAAAGAGAGAGAGAGAGCGAGAAAAAGAGCCGCGAGACAGATTTCTCGGCGCATCCTGATGCCGGGTACCCGCTGGCGTTTTCTCTCGACGATTTTCCTTCCTTTTCTTTCCGCTCTCAAATTCGCCAGCACCTCATACATCACGATTCCGCCCGGTGTGCCTATACTCACTCCCTTCTCTCTTTCGTATTCAACTCTGTTTCCTGGCTCTTCCCTTTCATTGGCAGACTGCTAGATAAAAAAGTGCATTTCGTGCGAGCAAACCTTCAAAAAAATGATCAAAATAAAACGTTATTTCTGTACGGTCAGTCTAGAATATTTTTCGACCGTATGGACATTTAACTTTCCACATGATAGTGACAATTATGTTGATTTTTATGAAATTAAACTTAGATTGTACTTGGAATTAATTGTCATTAATTGTCTTAAATGTAATGCAGAGTAGAATTTAAGTGACTCTAAATTTATGCAAGAATAGGTTTACCCAATGTATAAAAAGAGTATATATTTTAATTTAAGTAGACTGTTAATTTAAGATTTATTTTAAAAAGTCGATATTACGATTCTTTGCACTTTCTTAACTCGTCTATTTTTTTTGCTCGCCGTATACAGTCTATGCCAATTTTTTTTTCTAAAGTAGAGTATTCTTTTTTTCTTCCACACTATTTTAATAACTATACGTCACGTCGTTTACATCTTATTACAACCCTTGTGTTATCAAAAATGAGCAAAATGACGTTTCTCAATTACTTGACATTTTTTGTTGGTGCATGAACAATTTACTGATGTATACTAATAATTTGTTCTTTTGAATAGAGCAATAATTAAGCAATAATTAATTTGAGCAATAATTAAGAAAAAAGATTTTAATAAAAAAATAATAAATAAATAATAAATAAACTCACATCATCTATTTGCACGTTTTCCTAAGATAACGCTTCACTTATTTCTTGTACACCTTAAAATATGATGTATTAAGAAAAAAAAATACAACAATAAATTCCATACTCCTACATACAATATTTTACTACAAAAACATATTTAGTTCCATAGAATAATTAGTATAATAATCATTTTATGGTAAAATCTACCGTCGTAATATCTTCAAGTGTGTCACTGAAATTCCGCTAGGTAGAAAGGTGTGTCGTGAACCGCAAATTTGTCGAGGAAAAGCCGGAAATCAGTCGGGAAGCGTGAAGGGAGAGGTTGAGAAGAGATATCCATGGAAAATGGTGAGTTTTACAGTGAACTGCGCCCACTCCCTATTTGCGACCGAGATCACTGGATACATTTATATCTCTAGACACATACATATAAATGTATATGATGCGACGTATAGGCACTTTCGAGTCGAGTACCCGGTATGTAGCAAAATACATGCCCGTGAATACCTGGAATACATACTTAAGAGGACTTTTGCACGTGCGAACGGGACACATATGTGCTCGGATGTAAATGCCGGGTTATGTGTCTCCCGAGTGAGAACGAGAGGGTGTGCGAGAAAAAAGAGAGAGAGAAAGAGAGAGAGCGTGCGAAAATGGAACACGTTCGAGTCTCCGAGACAAGTTTCATCCAGCCGCGAATATGGGACGAGCGTTGGGTAACAAAATCCACTTTTTGTCATTCGTTCCTTATACCGATCCCGCACATATTTTTCGTTTCCCAGCCATTCGGTAGCGCATCCACAGCTCGTCGAAGAAAAATCCGCGTCCTCGATCTCGTATAATCCAAAAATTTTCACCGAAAGTTTGCCTACTCGCTCGGTGTAAGCTGTATTCTCGGGCGCGCGGCGTTTGGAACATGACCGGGAGACTTTGCGAATTTTCCGCGAACTTCGGCGAGGCTGTTGCGTCGCTTATCGACACGGGGAATATACGTCACATCGGATTTATCGGGGAACGTACGCGCGGGACAATGACGGAAAGAGAAGAGAGGGTAAAGAGAGAGAGAGAGAGAGTCTTTGCGGAGAATAAGGCGAATATTCGAGGAAAATAGGAGGAAAAAAAGTGCAACGAGGGCATTTTTTTTTTTGAAAAGGTCGTTGGCCCTGCTCTCTCGCTGGCTACGAAACTAGCATTCTCATTCGCTTACAATAGATTTTCCGGGCTCCTTCCCCGCGCGCCTCGTTTCTGCGGCCCGCTCCTTCAATCTCCTGTCTCGTTCCGTTTCATTTATATCGGTCGTGGGGGGTGATAACAAGAAAGTAGAATGCGATGCAACACACATCAGCTCGTCCGCCCTCCGGAGCGCGACATACGTCGCGATACATTTTAAATTCGCCGTGTGCCGAAATGAGAAAAGTTTTCCCCGGGTAATAAGCGAGCGAATCACCGGGAGGCCCCACCCTCGAAGCGCCCGGAATCAGCGGCAACGCTCGTCCAACATTTTCTACTTTACCGCTCTCGCCCTCCTCGCCCCTCTCTCTCTCTCGCAGCTAGTCTCTATTACGTTTCTATCTTTCTATCTCCATTTTCCCGGACAGGCTTTATCTAGCCGCTCGGAGATCCAATCGGGCCAGGCTTTATCCAACTGCTATAGTCTTCCCATGTCCCTTTTATAGAGACAAAAAGGACGAGAGAGCGAGATAACTGTGAGCTTGAGATCTCGGGAAAAGGGAATCGGGTTTCCTCCGTTATTTTCTTCGGCGAATCAGAGGATATATTCCGACTCCCACCACCGCCGTCACCGCGATCACTGCAATTTTTAGATTGAATTGATGAGGACCTAATTTTTTCGTCTCTCATCGCGCTCGGCATTTTTTCGGCGGAGCGTTTATTCTAACCTCGATTATTTCCGCTCCGCGAAAGTTTCAACTCGAGAGGGCTCTTCGACCGTGGCAAATCTTCTCCTCACAGCTCAGATTATTTCTAGAATATCGGTCCGCTCGCGTGCTCACCGAGAACATTCTCTCTCTCTCTTTCTCTCTCTCGCTCTCTACCGTGGCACGATCCTGCCGTCTTTCCGCTAGTTATCTTCACGGACCCGTGAAAATAGCTGTGAGATAAGACTCTTTACTTTCTTCATCTCGCTGTCTCCGTTCGACCCTCTCTCACCCCGCTTCATTTCCCATTTTTCCTTCCTTCCCCCGTCCCCTTTTTATCTTAGTCTCTTCCTCTCATCCCCGGTTGCGTCCGGTGAACTCTTGCGGAAAGCTTAAGTTATTCTCATAGGAAAATCTGATAATTAGAAAAATTATATTGTTCCGAGAACGTTGGCATCGTCGCACGTATCTCGCTAATATATCTCTATATTATTCGCGAAATCTCATCTTGAGCTTCCTTTATTCGGAGATAGGAACGAAATCGTCGTGAGATTATCGCATTTACGGCAATTTGGATTCTCCGCCGACGCCGGAGCGGCTACGACACTCCGCATAATCCATTTGTTATCGTGTAAAACAAACAAAAATGACACGTCGGGCGGGGGGGGGGCTGGTTGTATCGCCCAAAAGGAAAAGCGATCAATTTCTTTCGAGCGTTTCGATAATAAAGAGCGGCGATAACGAGCCCGCGTCCCGGCCAAAAGTCCGAAGGAGAATTTTTCGGACCCTTTCGTACTCGAGAGAGCTTTTAAACGTTCGCCTTTAACGACTGGCAGCCAGGAGAGAAAGAGCTCGCCGTATCCCACCTGCGCATCGGGATGGAAAACGAGAACGCGACGAGAGAGAGAGACGAAGCGATGGAGCGAGAACGAAAAAAAAAAACACTGCGCGAGTCGGAACTGGTGCGAAGCAGGCGCAAGGTGAAATAAAAAAAGGTATATATGAGCGCGGTGGGGTGTATGTAGGATGGATCTTGCCCGGCGCCCTCGACACCGGATCAGAGCCGTGGTAAAAACGCTCTCGCTCTCTTTCTCATTCATTTCTTTTCACTCCGGTGCATTTTATTTTATTTTTCGAGCACGTGTATATGAGCAATTCCACCTCAATTCAACGACGATTTTAGGATGACCTCTTCAATTTTTTTTTATTTTTTAATACGTTGTTGTAGATACTAAATAAAATATCCATGCCAATTTTCAGCCCTTTATCTTGACACGTATACAGAAGTTTCGTAAATATCTTAAAATATTCGTAGGTTCTACAATAGTTAAAGTATCGTAATTTAATGTGGGGTCATTATTTTTTTTTGGTTTTTAATGAACTTTTTGGGGAAAAAAATTGAAAACTGAGAAAAGAAATTTTTTTTGGTGTCGTTTTAGCGGTTTTTAGCTCAAAAATTACATTTTCTTTCAATGAGAACCCTTCGATTTTTTTTAAATTCACAATACAAATAACTTCAAATAACTTATCAATTTTTATTCCAAAAAGTACATTAAAAAAGAAAAAAAATAACATCTTATTACGTTACGATATCTTCATTATTGTAGAAGCTACAATAAATATTTAAAGAATTTTTACGAAACTTTGGTATGCGTTAAGATAGACGACTAAAAATTGGTATAGACACTTTATTTTGCATCTACAACAAAATATTAAAAAATAAAAAAAATCGAAAGGGTCATCGTGGAATCGTTGTTGAATTTAGATGGAATTGCTCACATATATATTATATAGTGTAGATTTTCTTGAAGCCTGCGTATACGTTGTTTCTTTACGCGTATTCTTTCTCGCTTTTCACTATCCATCACAAAGATTGTCCTCTCCCTCCGACTCTCTCTTTCTCTCATTTCCAAGGTTTTGTTCGGCTCGGTTTTCGAACACGCACGGCAAACGGGAGAGAAGATGCGAAACAGACAGCCCGAGTGACAGAACGAGGGGTCTGCCAGATTAAAAGTGGGTATTCTTTCAAAGAACGACCCTCGTCGCGTTTCTTCGAGAAAAAAAGCGTGAAACGTTGGGGTAGCTGGATTTACTTGAACTCGTACCCCTTTCATTGTTTTGACGTTTGTTTTTACTCGTATACTCGAGAAAACTCCCTATCTCGTTACCTCTTTGCATTCGACGATCTTCAAATGTTTTGTTCTTTTTCTTCCTCTTTTCCATCACTTTCATTTTCAGCTACAGAGCAGGGCATCCATATCTTGTCTGAAGATTAATTATTTACCTTTCTTTACAGGGTGAAATATTGCAATGTTTTTTTTTCGAAATTTGAGTTTTGTTTCTGTAATTTTTCATCGTTCAGAAGTTGAGATATTTATTTTAAAAAACGAATTTCAATTGACTGTCAATAAAATACTTTGAAGGTCACGCAGAAGCAAAGTTGATGAATTTAAAGTTGTGATGAACTTAATAAACTGGTAGTGATTACGAAAAACATTACACAAAAAAATAAAGCTCATCGAACAAGCAAAATATCTGATTTTTGGATCAGTTTCTTCAATTTTTCAATATAAATTCTTGAAGTACACGCCCCGAGTAAGTAATATTTTCGTTATCTACGAAAAATTTCCTATCAAACAAGCTCTTAAAACCGAATAAAAAAAATTCAATATATTTTGCGAACTTTTGACAAAAAACGAAAGGGGTACGTTACAAAAATTCGCAATATTTTTTGAATTTTTTTTTAACCACCCTAGTGTACGTATATTTATATATATATGCTAAAAAATATATGCGTACATCGTATGTACCACTCAGTAGTAATATTGATCCATTTTCGCCGACAGATGTTAAGATATCGTGTTAGACGTAACTCTGAGTATAACTTCGTACCGAAGTTTATACAAATTAGACAATGAGCGATTTGATGAGAAATTTATGAATTGAGGCTCGTCGGAGTAATAATGTTTCACGAATGTACAGAACTCTGACAGCATCGCTAAGCCCGATGAAGGGCATTCAGGGAGAGAACGTAATTGGCGCTTCGAACATCCGAATGACGAAATTGATTTGGGCTCAAGTTTGGCCCGACGGTCTTGGACGCTCTCTCGAAAAGAACAGAGGGACATTTGCTGCCGGCGGGGAAAACTTGTCAGCGAGGATGAAGTGTTTCGTGAAAGAGGCGATAAATAAGAGAGACTAGAGAGGATCGAGGACGGGGATGAGGAAGAGAGAGAGAGAGAGAGAGAGAGAGAGAGAGAGAGGAAGGAGAAATGATTGAATTTAATCCGGAAAACCCGAGCACCGGGGAAGCTCCTCCGCATACAGATATTGCTCGTGCGCGGGGAAAGTGTGTTCTTAACTCCGAATTTAACTGAGTCTCTCGCGAATCCTATACTCGGCAGTTTCGGTACGTAACGGAATTGCCCGTCCGCGATCTCGACACTAAACTAGTAAGCAGGCAACACAGCCGCATACTCGGGCGAGTCTGCCTGTGTCCGTAAATATAGAATTTCCGCACTTGAGACGAGAAAGTAACTTTTAGACTAATGGAATTAGCGGACCCTCGGCGCGAAGACGACCAGCCTCGACGCGGCGATCCCACAAGGATAAAGTAACGGTGAAGGGAGGACGCGAATAAGACGCTACCGCGTAATAACCCTCTTCCGTCAGGCACCCTCTCTCGCTGATGCTTCTACGAAGAAAACGTGCACGCGCGGTAAAGGGAATCCTCTTTCTCTCTTTAACCGCAATCGTCGCAGATTTACGCCTCCTCACGCAACCGTGTGCTCGTCCTAAATCAGAAACTATCCAGAAATGGCGCTCGTTTCATCCCTCTTCGTGAATTTATCTCCCCTCGCCCCGAGGCCTCTCTATCTCTGTTAGTCTCTGCGCTACTTCGATCCCCGATTGAATCGTTTTATCATGACAAGAGCAGTCTGCGTTGCACTTCTCTCTCTCTCTCTCTCTATCTCTATCTTCGTTTCTTTTTTCCTCCACTGAGTTTCTCGCTTTCCGGAAAAAAAAATCGAATTGAATTATCAGTGCTGGGATTCATATAGCAAATTCTTAAAATTCTGTTTCAAGTGGAGATAAAGAAAAGGGGGAGTCGGAGATCCCCGGCCTTGAGGTGAGACGGACGAGCGGGGGCGAGAGAAAAAAAAAAGCGAAGCTGAAGAATTGGTTCGTGGGTGGAGATATATTTTTCTGTGCGACCGACCTGACGTATTTCTGCTCCTCCGCTTCCCGTTCAAATTTCAAACCCTCTCTGGAAATATTATTCCACGGTATACAACCGAGGAGGCGAAGGGAAAAAAATGAAGGGAGCGGAAAGAAGCATGAAGAAATATATATAAGTAAAAAAAGAGGAAAAAAAGGGGGGAAAAAGCGAGATAAGGGAGTGGCGGAATATGAGAGGTCCGAGGGTATATTCGAGCAACGAAACTACGACATTTCGTATATACAACGTTCCCGAGAAAACTTAAATAATTCATCGTGTCCACCTCGGACGCGACGGATCCCGTGCCCTCTCCACCCTCCACCATCGCCGGAGAAACAAATATACTATATCGTTATGGTGGAGATTAAAGTGGAGAGGGTTGCCAGCGATCGAGAAGTCACAGACCGAAAAACGAGACCCTCGTGTCTGTTATCCTCCTTCACCGGTATCCCGGTCAGACCGAGCAAACTTTCTCACACACGTCTATATTCAAATGTGTCCATGTACAAGCACATTCTTGTCTTTACCACGTAGCTTTACCGTATATATACGTGTGTATATATATACATATAATTTATATTATACGCGAATGTAGAAGAGAGAAGCATTTTCATTTATTTCCTCCGGTCGGGCTCACGAGTGTCCGTCCGGGGGCATAGTCACGCACGTGTGTGGCATATTGAGATGAAGCTACAGCGCCCGGAAAATAAGAGCCTCCTAGGTACAAAAGAATCATACCCCCGGGATCATTTCGCAACCTGTTTACCCCTCTTCATTCCATATCTCTTGCACGGTAAACCCATTTTTTTTCAACGAGACCACCACCGATTAATTGAGACACTATTTTAAATGCTTCTTCGCCATTCGCTCTATGAAATTCAGAGTCTAATTGCACCCTGGAGGATCTATTTTCCGTACAACAGCAGCATGCTGCTTATTCTTCTTTTTTTTTTGTTAAACGTATACATGTATAGAAAGAAGTGTCAGACTCACCAAATTAGAATGTCTTAACCAAAATGAACTCACCTGAAAGCAGAGAAAAAAAAACGATTCGATTAATTAACAAGTTTATCAGTTTTTGTTTTGGTTTTCTAGGAAAATAAGATAAAAGTCGAATATTTGCGTCGAGTGGAATAAAAATGAGGGCGAAGGTGAATATTTTCGGTAAATCTTGGCCAAATACTTTTGGGATAAGCCAAGGACGTCAGGAGGGACGGGGATCTATAGTTCCCTCGTAGCCGGATGGACAATCCAGAAGACGTACGCAAACATCGGGAGGAAGAAATGAAAACGAGATAAAGAAGAGAGGAATAACGGAGGGTAAAAAAGCGCGGGATGAGAGAGAAAACAGAGGAGAAGCGCCCCAAAGAAGGAATTATTTTAGGGAGGGTGCGTCATTTATTTCCGGGCAAGACCGAATGACGTGCAGTATAAATGGAAACGGGGCAAGGGCAGAAGCGTTTCGTATCACTGTTTCTCCATTTATAAAGAATCTTCTAAAGAGAGAAACAGAGGGACAAAGGGAGACAAGAATCTAGCTCCCAAGCGAGCCGAGCAATTTCTAATTCACGAACTGACACCTCGGCGTCATTGAGACTTTCATTTTTGACAGTTCTCCAAGCCAGTTTTATCAAAGTTTCAAAGATTTGTGAATATACAATGGATATGATGGAATCGAGCTCTCGATGCGTCCTTTATCGAATAATCAAGACGAATAAAGTTTTGTACCTTTTACGATACAATGGTAAACGGTAATCGGTGTAAAAGGTCGTAGGGGCAAAGTGCTGCATCCGCTTTTGGCCGTAGGGCAGATTTGCTGTTCCAACGCGAGCGCGTCTCTTCCATCGAATGGCTTTCTAACGGGAGAGCGATGAAGGGAGGAGAAGCGCGGAAGCCGATTAGCGCCGAAAGCCGATGATAGCGAGTGTCTCGTGGCACATTCTCCTTTCCTAAGACGCTTCAAACTTCTCCCTCCAGGCCTCTTAGTCATTTCCTTCCCTCCGTAGTACATCCGTACATCGTCGATCAGCAATTCAGCAGAATTTCAGTCAAGCTCCATCAAATTCACGTGCAAACTCGAATTGTCGGAGGAATCGATACATGCTTCGCGTGCGTCGGAATAAACCGAGAGATGAACGAACCTATTTTTCTCCCCACCGAATTATCCCGCTCGTCTAGAATTTCTGCGGCGAAACTTTTAGCATGTAAATTGCTTCGGTAACGAAATAAGAATAAAACTTTGAGGGGGGAGAAGGGGACAATTTATCCACCAATTAGAATTTGATCATGCCAAAGTGAAAATGGGCTTCATCGGGTTGAGAAGCAACACCGAAGGTCGGGCTGCCTGGATGTTGGTGCAGAATTCTACACACAGGTGATATATCATCGAACTTGAGGGATTCGAATGTTGGCTGCTGGCTGAGTACTCCCTATATCCAGGTCTTTGTTTATACACTCGAGAAACTTGCCCTGGCACCTCGGTAAGCACTTTTCGGACGCGAACCGTTTCGATTAGCATAGAGATTGAGTCGCAGCTGTTTATGTAAATGGGCCGCGATGCGATGCCGTGTACATCAGGCTCCGCACGCTTCCGTTGTTGCTGCTGGTTGTTGTTGTTGTTACGGCTAGGATTTGGTTATTGCCTCTGCCAGGCTGCGATGGCTTCGAAACAAGACGGAGCTTCTCGTCATTGTCTCCTTAGCAATGCGATATATAGGACTTGACAGTTCCCAATTGGTGAGAGTTTGATTACAGTTCGTCGCTATTCCTAAGTACCGTTATTTCGAGCGCGACCAAAGTTTTCCCCCTTGCGATATGACTAAGTTCTTCTCGCAAGACGTGAAGCCTGGTAGCCCGCTATTTTACTCCTGTATAAGGAAACTCGCGCGATTGTTATACACAATTGCTCTCGATGAGTTTGGTCACTGGCAAGTCAAAGCTGCGTAATATGTCGTCTGGGATCACTTTGGATTTGACATTGACATAGCTCGATATTAACTCGATTTTTAAGGTAGTTCTATAGGTACAGTCAAATAAAAAGTTTTTATTTCAATTTATTTCCATACCACACTGAGAGAAAAGTGTGGTAGATCTTACTATACAAAAGTGACAATTATACCGATTATTATTGAAATAATTATATTTTATTTAGATCGTAACCCAAATACATTACGTTGAACTATAAAAATGTATTTAATTGTAATATAACTAGTGTAGTTGTCACTTTATGGTAAAATTTATCTATCGTGATTTCTCTCAGTAAATTGTTTCAAGAACAACATACTTAAAATTCAACGTTATCCAAGGTGACTTGTACTTGCTACTTATGTATGAAAATTAAAAAATTCATAATCTTAGGATTTTTTTTAAACTAAAGGAAGCTTCTTTGAAGTATAATAAAGAACTATGCTAAATTTTAAGAAGGTTCACCATCTAGATCTCAAGATATTTAGGATTGAAAATGGTAATATTTAACACAGGCTCTTATGGGAGAGCACTGAAAATAGGGATTTTTAACAATATCTAAATTTCCACGTGGTGAAACCTCTTCAAATTTAGTATGCATGTGCGTAATGTATCAAAGAATGACTGTACCAATTTTCAAGAAAATCCTAAATAATCGATAAAACTATAGAACTACCTTAAGCTGATGCAAAAGGTCTTTTTTGTCGGCTAGATCAGAGCATGTTTTCGGACAAATCCTGCGCTCGTATTTGTAAAGCAAATGAGCTGAAACTTTAGGACGTGATGCAGTGTATATTTAGAGTATGACATTCTTGGAATTTGTAAAATGTGCACATAAGCTTTATCATCCCTACGTTGCATCCTTTTAGGCACCACTTTTCATTAAGCCAAGTCTTTATGTCAAAGATCTCAATGTAGACGTTTCCGACCAATTATCTGCGATTTATCACATGCGATGAAAGGAAAAACATTTTTCATCATAAAATGCAACGTAATTCGTATTTAATGACATTCCGTCGTAAATTGAGAAAAAAATCTTTAAAAGATAAATCCTTCATTATCCGTTCTCTAGGGATTTGTAAATTATTTCGAAATGTACGTCGGTGCACTTGGTGAGTATAAATGGCGAGGAGAGGACTGTGGAAAAAAATAGCACGAGGAAGAGTTCGCGACGGGATTGAATCCTGCCGACTGATAGTGGATATGCGTGCGGAAATATACAGATATCCATCCGGTTCGATTTCAAGAGAAATGGCGATTTCACGCCGATATTTTAAAATTTCGAGTGGCACGAAATGAGAGGGGAGACCTATACGTTTGTCGGAGCGTTATCGAAGATACGAACGCGAGAGAAAGAGACGAGAGAAAGAGAAACAAAGGAAAGAGAGAGAGAGAGAGAGAGAGAGAAAAACGAGGGAGAAAGGACAGAGCGGGAGTTGGAGGATTAAAAGTTACGAGCGATGTATGCAAATATTCGTACGCTACGCTATCCCGACGATTCTCGTTATATCGATCTACAGCGATATTCCGGTTGGGCATTTGAGCGTAGACTTTACCGCAACATACGTATAGTATATGTAAACGTATATACGTATTTATGCGCGCATATACCGCCAGGCACATCGTCATAATGCGCGCGTATAGATATTTCACAGTGGCGTCGTGCTTCGGAGCATGATGAGCGACCCCCCCTCGGCCTCGCTCCCTCCGATCATCCAATCGAGACTCGGCCAAAACGATGACGCAAGATGACCCGGGACGCTTAATGAATTGGCTTATCGGAATTATATACAAATCGCCAATAATCAATTATGTCCCCTAGCAAAATCAGCTACGATCCTGGCGAGATTAACCCGTACTCTCTGATCAGTTAAACGCTTTGTACACACGCCGGATCGAGCTAAATCATTTATTTTTCTTCGCTACTTCATCATTTCTCTCGTTTTCAAATGTCAGGATTTTTCTGAAGCTTGTTGAATTTGTTTTAACGATTGGTTTATTACTTACTTCGTATGGAAACTTTTAAATCACTGAAAAATGTATTCATGTAATCAATACTTCCATTAAATAATTGTAGAAGTAAATTTTAAAAAAAGTGTGTATTTGTCTCCCTGCGAGAAACAGTTTTAGATTCTTTTTAGCAGAGTGGTTAAACAGTTAAAAATGAAGATATTCATTGAAACCTTTTTTAATTTGTAACTTATTATCAAAGCCCTGTATACCGAAAAAATGAAATAAATTTAACGATGATCAAAGTTCTTGCTGTTTATATTCAAGAAAAATATATGAATTTTCCATAAGAAAGAAAATGATTAAAAATTTTTAATGTATATAGAATTGTTATATACAAAATTTAGTCACTTTTAACAATTTTTTTTAAATCACTTGTGAAAGGATCGGAAAAAAAGGAGAAAAATGGAGAATTTTTATTAGCATGTAGAAATGGGAAAATGTATCGGATGGTCGACGAACGGGCGACTGGCTCGTAGTATTCCCATCGAAACCCATGGCGAATTCTACACTCAACGATTCTCTCTCCCGGACGTCATTTCGTCAAGTCACAAACGGGCTGATCCTAATATTCACGGACGCGACAGAATTCCCTGTGGGAGCCGGAGCTCCCGCGCAGAGTGCCATTTCGTCACGTCATTAATATCGGTATTAGCATTAACGTTCCGCCAACGGTAAATGCATTAACGCGCTCGCCGTGCCGAGTGTACCGGATCGCCGCAGCGACGACGTCGGGAATCCCTACCCTGGACGAGCTGTTCACCACTCTCCACAAAGCGTTCTCCATCTCTGCACACGAATAAACGTCTGCGCGTAAATTAATATCTCGACGATATGGTCCGAGGCATCACGCGAAGGGCTGATAAACCGTCAATGCGTCCAAATATTGAAATTCGCGAATATTCGCGCTTATATAACACCCGGGGCGACTAAAATGCAGTTCAAAGTTCATTGCTCGGAAAAAATCATTCGCCGTGCCGCAGCAACATTTTTCAGAACGTTGTAATGAAATTTTTCCAGAATATCGCGCATTTTTGCGAGTCGAAAATTTGCACATCGCGCGTGCTATATATATATTAAATTCACGCGAATCTCCATGTTGGATTTCGGCGCGACGTTCATCCGTGAAAAGAGAGAAATATTTTGGGCGCCGGAGCGAACGATATTAGCGCCACTGACGCGAATGAAAAACAAAAATGAGGAAAATAACAGAGAATGCTTCAAATTGGGGTAAAAAGAACTGCGATGGAGGCAGCTTTAAAAAAAGAACCGTCATACTCGTATATATATATATATATATATAGCGAAAATGCCTGGCAGTGCATTCAGATATGCGCACATAACCGCGTATATATAGTTACTTGTTCATGCACATCTGTCGTCCATATTATCCAATAACACTTTTTTACTTCACGCTTCGATAATAGCGCGCTGCCAATGATTGACATGTGACTAATTGAATTCAAAGAATAGTCCATTTTATTATAGTGATATTATGCGTGTACGATGGAGAATTCGCTTTTTATTCGACGAACGATTCATAGACGATTCTCGATAATTTCGCAGAATTGCCACCACAGATTTCACATACTGTCTTTATGATCGAAAATGAAACGCTTCTTGACGGTTCTTTGATTTTTAGTGGGATTACATATATATTTAAAGGGGATGGATTTAGAGGAAAACGAGATTTTGCTAGTGGGATCGGACTCCTCATCAATTCGAGTTGATTGCGGCAAACAGGGAATGAGCGAGAGTTCTTATCGGAGCGAGCTGATTGCTGTCTTTTACGCGCGTCTTCGACCGGCGAGTTCGCACGTTCCGTAATTCGTGGAACTCCCGACGTCATTCTCTACTAGATAATTGAGAATATTGGTCGACTTGCGGTTGTTAATGATGATCAGGAGTCGAATCGACGTGGAACAGGACGTTTAGAGTTCGGTGCTCTTGACCATCAAACAGTTACGTCTTCATTAAGAATTGAGAGAAACCCGACAGATCCGTTTGTCGTTCTCCGAGAGATCGCCGAGTTCTCGCAAACACCGAGGGAAACCTTTGCGCCCGATGTACTTTGCAAACATTTGACCTAGAACAAGCTTTTGCCATCTGCGCTCCGATCCGACTTCGGATAGTTCGGTCCCTGATAAGTTTGCTCAAGATGCGCCGTCAAAGAAACAAAGCGGAGCTCCTTCGTATTTTGACAATAAGAATATAAAGTTCCGATCGTTTCCTTTGGGAAAGGAACATTTTTTTTGTCATCTTTCTTAAATTTTATTCTTTTTATAATTTTCATTCATTGCCAATAAACTCAATTTTTTGTATTAAACATAGACATGATTTTATCATTTTTACGTTAAAAAATATTCTAAATTGCATTAATCGTGCATATTAAGGGTGTTGAACTCGTAGAGCAAATTATCAAAAGTTTAACAACGTTTTTCTCTCATACGAAGTCGTTTGATAGTAAAAATTTATTAAGAAACGTTGGTACAAATGGACTAAAAAAACATATTTGAAATTTAAGGCTATATCTAATGAAACAAAATGGTGAAATTCATTTGAAAAATTTGATAAAGCTTCTTTAACGCCATACAAAGTTGAGTGCAAAATTTCAGTTAAATTAGGAAGCTTGTTACTGAGATATTTATTATACAAAATTGTAACTTTTAACACGTGCACAGGTGTTACTTATTGATATTATGTAAAATTATCAATCATTTTCTATCATTTTCAATCGTCCGTTCAGTGATTTTCCGGTCAAGAAACGATTGAAATATTTTTTTTCTATGATCTGAAGAAAAATAGCAGTCTTTTGTTATTTGCTTATAATTTTCAATTAACTAATACAAACTTGCAATCATAAAAATCATAAAAATTTTTTGATTATTTATTTCCGTTTTTATTCACTGCCCAATAAAGAGATGCATGCGGAATTAATAATAATTTTTTAATCGAGAACACAAAAATGTCGGACCATTTTTATTACAGGAGAAAAAAATGTTAAGAGCTTAATATTTTTTCTTTCCAGGCTTTACGATTATTGAATGGACCAAAAATTGAATTTTTTCGTCACGAACGAAATCGAGCTCAAGCTGGAGAGAAATAATCGTCCAACTCTTGCACATCATTTATATTGCCGGATTATCGACTGAAGAGATTTTTCGGAAGAAACAGAGCGTAGTGTGCACGCGTGTTGTTGAAATACACAGCCCTTCGAAAAAGGGAAACAGTGCGGTGAAAAGAAAAAAAAAAGAAAAAAATTGGTTTCCCGGAGCGACCGGAGTTTTCCGACGATGGGATACAAAGGCGAGGGATTGTCAGGTTTTCCCGGCGACGCGCGTCGGTGCGGAGCACACACGGCGTGTCCCCGCGCCGCTGTACAGGGAAAACCGCTATTCCGCGCATTGATACCGATGCACAATATAACGCGGAGAAAAGCGGAATGCATTTGCCCCTTTAGCGAATACGTGCCCCAGCGGGGACAAAAACGTAAATCGGTAGACGATGACACGGCGAGAACGTCGCCGACGACGACGACTCGTGTACCCAAAAACTACGAAAATTTTATGCACATGTGTGCGCGAGCCATATATTTCGTTTCACGTCAAGTCCCGCGCATTGTTCTGAAATATTTCGCGCACTAATTGGCCTGAAAATTGCAATTTCCTGAAACTACGACTGAACGCGGAGAACAATGCGCGCGGCGTGCACCGCCGTTACTTTTTCATGTTTGCATGGAAAATACTTCTCTCTATTTCTCTTGCGAGTCTCTCTATTTTGTCGACGCGCCCGTTCTTCTTTCTTCTCTCCGGGCTTCCACCTTTTATTCTCGATCCTCCGCGCGCCTCCAATCTTCGAGCGATAGAACAACGCTGCCCTTGCGGGGTTAATCAGTCCCGGGAAGGGCGGGTTAGCGACCCCTTCTCCTCCCTTTTTTTTTCTCCTCGCTTTTGCCCTCCGGAAATAATGCCGGGACGTAACAATTCGAGTCTGTTGATACACCCTGACGCACACGTACTTTATTTCCCTACTTGAGAAATCCTCATTTTGCGGAAAAGCATTATTGCGAAATCGAAAAAAAAGAAAAAATAAACACGAGAGAAAATATGTCGAGTCGATGAGAGGGAAAATCGATAAAGAAGGATATATATACGGCGAGAGATGAGAAGCGACGATAAATTTCGCACAAATGCCGCATGAAACGTTCCGACAGGGCTGTAAAATGGTGATTCATTTACAATGCGAGCTAATTGATTTACCACTCGCGTGTGGCGTGACCAGCGGATACGTGAGCCCTTGCGCATTCGAACGTCTCTTCCCCTGTTTTGCCGGGAGGTAAACTCTCTGCATATCCGAGGACACACATATCTTCTTTATTCCCTCTCCTGCTCATCCCTTTCGTCATATTCAGACCCATCCGCGATTTACATATCCTGCAAATATTCGTCTCGTTCCCGTATTTTTCTCCAACCCTTCATTCCCATTTATCTCGAAGCTCCGCGTCATTAACTCGGTTTAATTCTCGTCCGAAATGAGCGAAACGCCTCGCGTTAAAAAAATAAAACTGATGGTACCGATACACACGAAAAATGAAGAGACGTTACCGTAACCCCAATGCCAGATGGAAGACACGCGATATATTGAACATAATTTGAGCATTTGAGTATAATCAACCGGAATCGCATTCGGGACGCACGATCGCACACCGCTCGTTCGAAAAATATATATTAATGTGGTCCCGAAAAGGATACAGAAGCCACACGTACGACACGGATTCGTTGTAAAAATAATAAGCTGGAATACACGCGACAAGTGAAAATAAAATTGACCGAAGCGTGAGCCGATTCGCTTCGTTGGGGCGGAAACAAAGGGGAGAGATTGGATGGCGCGGATGCGTTGACGTAGAGAGCCCACCGAATACAACTTTACGACATGATTCTGCATTGTCCGGATATATACAGTGCGAAGCTGATAAGCATCCGTCAAATCACGATTTATCATCTGGAGATTCGAGGCTTAGAAATTTATGGTTTTTAGTGTACGAACGGTCTCGGGAGGAATCGAGCGAGGGCAACAGCGACGAATGTATTCTCAGAGAATGGAAAGAGAGAGAGAGAGAGAGAGAGAGAGACAAAGAGGGAGCCTGAAGAAAGCCGGATGACGTCCCGGTGTCGAGAGATACGGAATGTAACTAGGACTTTGCGCGACCAAAGTCCTCGAGGGAGTAAGTCCTCGTGACGTTATTTCTGGTCAACGGGAATAGCCGTCTTCTTACCCGAGTCGAGTGTTCTCTAGCATTTTCTTCGTGCATCTGTGTGACGAGGATATATAGTCACGATTTACAGCGAAGGATCAACGGCCCTTATACAGCTCTCACGTCATCAGTTGTACCGCGTTTGAGTCGACACTAACGTTCTCCCGTGAGCTGGTACTTTCTAATCCGTTGCCCAGAGTTGGCCCGGTTCTTGCTCTCGCTTCCTCTCACGATGCCAGAAGCGAATTCCAAATCTTGCCTCCCTCGGCTATCAACTCTGTCCCATCTTCCTTAGCTACTACAATTCAAGAGCCATATATACATCTTCAATGTCCAAGTTCCTCTGGGACGAACGTCTACAGTCCGACCGGGCCACCGAGCTCTGTAAGCCAAGATGAACGCTCCAGCCGGTGGTCGTACGACCCACGGGATTTTACTCCGAACGCGAGCTATCGCTACGCTCCGCCCACTTCTATTCATGGCCAAGATACTAATTAAGTTGAATTTCAGAATGAATGAGAGACATCCAAATGCATCATTCTGGGTCGCTATTCAGCTCTCGCCATAAAACACAACGTCAATGAAGATTTAATAAATTACTCTCCTCTCTTCGTTACAATTTCATCGATATTTTCCATCATTTATGTTTCGTGACTAAATCGTAATCATGTCTCTGCGAAAAGCGAATGAATACCAACTGGCACAAAGCTGCGTTTCATTTGAAGACTTTTACATTGATGAATTGAAACTACCAGCACGAGTATGTTGTTAGTTGGATTATGGAGATATAATTTCAGAGTTAATTCATTAAGGGTGTAGGCGAGTGGTACTACGATGAATATCTGTCAGCTTTCGTTGAACACTAAATAGAAATTGGACACAGTATCCAGTTCAACAAAGTCGAGGTTCTAAATACCCCACAAAGTTATTTTGGATGAAAATACCGAGAAGGTTTCGAGATTCATAATCACCATAAGTATTTCGACAAAGGATTGTAAAACAAATCCTATCTGGTACACTATCATCCCGGTTCTTCAATTGACTAGCTGATCAATAAAATAGCAAGGTCTTGTTCGAGTGATTATTCAGTTGCAAAGGATTGCAAATCTGCTTAAATAGGACATTCTAAGTAAAATTTTCAGAATCAAAGAGCTTTCACTTTGGAAACATTGAATAGGTGAAATATATTTGATATTTAATGACTGTGAATCGTCAACTTCTGATAATCTCGCAACCTACACTGTAAAAAATATCGCGGTATTAACCAAATTGCGTGGGTGGTAAAAAGAAATGGTGTAAAATAATAACACCGGTGTGTGTTTGGCAAATATCACGGGGTTAAAAATCGATGTTTTCAGCAATAGGGATGGGCAGAGCTCGATACTTTCCTGAAAAATGAAAATTATTTTTCAATGGATGATGATTAATGCACCATCGATGAAATAAGCATCACCTGTTGAAAAATTATTTTTATTTCTCAAAAAAGTATCGAGCTTCGTCCATCCCTGTTCAGCAATAAAACTTTTTTACGTTTCTGGCAATCCACTCTACTAAGTGGCAATAAACGGACGAGAATAATCGCAAAAAATTTAGTACCAGGTATCTGAGCCGAAGCTTGGGATACCAAAACATCATTTTACGACTCATTATCTGAATGTCATTGAGTTAATCGGTCCTCCAGTACATTCGAGGGGAAACGTAATTATTTCAAGGAACTGATACTTGAATATAAAAATGTTAAAAACATTCCCAGAACGTTACATCTATTATAAAAAAAAGTTAGTATACAAAAAATATTTAAAAAAAAACAATTCTAGATAGTAAATGACCCTACATCAGAGTAAATCTCTGCATTCAAAGAGAAAAAAATTAAGAATAATTGAAGAATTTGTTAACATGAAATTTTTAACGAACTGAGTTACATTATTCCAAAATATTCTTTATATTATTGAGTTGCTTAATCTGTATTTCTTTTTTATTCGCACATCTATTAACACCATGCCATTCTTCACTAAACAGTGGGAACTATGTGGATCAAGAATGATGTTAAATTAACACCGTTTTAACACCAAATTTTCTACAGTATAGCTCCAATGCGGAAGCCAATATTCCAGTTGAAAATGACTGCGTAAATCGTAAGTCTAAAAGGTACACGACAATATTTGAATCAAGTTTTTTCAATTGACCCAATTATCGTGTAATTAACCTCTTAAACATTGGTGAAAATCATCAACTTAGTTGACACAAATCTGTGTTTGAAAGACGCACGATTTTCAAGCATGCAACTACTGAACAAAAAGAAAATTTTTATAGCTTCTCGGGACTGAAAATGTCAAGTTGATTTCCGCACTACATACACGGAAGAAAAGTGTATGTATATATATATATATATATATATATATAGCTCTCTCAACTCTCGAACTTCTCATTTATTTTTCGAGTTCTGTGTACTCAAAGTTTTGCTATACGTCCGTCGGCGTTCCATCGAAACTTTCAGCAAAACTGCTCATATATACATTTATAGATCAGCTTTTCATAAAAACGGTCGCCTCGTTGGATCGACGCGCTGATATTCCGAGTAAAAAGTCGAGACTTGCTTTCTTTTCGCTCTCGATTCTTCATTTTCAGCGATCGCGCGATATTCTTTTGTTTTCGAGAGGATTCATCGGTTTGTCTGATATGGCGCGAAAATTCGTTTTCCCGGGACGTGCATACACGTACATTTGTTTTTCGCTGGTGCAGCGACGGCCGCGGACTCTTATATGGAAACTTTATGGAATAATGATGAAAACGTCGATATAGAAAGTTTATTCCATCAATCGATGTATTTCCATTTGCGAGAGGCCGGGCGGTCGTCTCGGAAGGACGAAAAAAGGTGAACGAAAGATAAAAACGCAAACTGCGTGGCATGGACGGGCGAGAGATGGGAACAGCGAATACCGTTTTTGTTGAGGGCGCGCGGGGCGGCGTTCCCGACGCTTCGGGCAATGCACACACACGTTGAGAGAGCGTCGAAAGAGGAAATAGAGGGATAAAAGATAAAGCTCGAAAAAGAAAAATGAAGGGATGGCCCGGGCAAACCTCGGGAAGGATGGAAAACGGGAGAGGGAGAAAATAAGCGGGGCAGCAGCCCCGTGCCGCGTGGGTCAGAGAAAGAATGGAGAACGGAGAGGGATCGAGCTTTCAGTGGCACAGGCGCGCGGAATGTGGCAGAGAATGGCCGGTCCATCGCGCTTCTCCCTTTTTTTTTCTCATCTCCCTCCTCTTCGCTCGCCAGTGCCATTTTTTCCATTGCGGAATGAAAATCAAAGCTTGACCACGAAAGTACCGAATTCGCGGGTAGAGAGATTTTCGCCGGGCTGATGCTCGCACGTGTGAGTAAGGCCACCGAAGCGATCCGCTATATTTTCCCCTACATCGAGCGGCGCCATTCGCAGCTCCGCACAGATATAGCCCGAATCACTTTTTTCCAACGCCCTCCTTCCGCGGCTACCCTTATGCGAAACTCGCCCTCGAAACTTCGCCGCGCTCCGGCCTCTGATATTTCTCACGAGGTGTACGCGCGATGTAATTAATGTAAAAATCAAATGCCGCCGTTACAAAGGAAAAGGCGACCGAGGGTGAAATTAATGGTCCCTGCTCTCTCTAATGAATCGCGGGCTCGGGGGGCGCGAGACAATGAGTCGCGCGTCGCGACGGGTAAAACAGAAACTCCCGGGGAATTGGATTGGTTGCGACGATGAGGGGATTCGGCAGCCGCGAATGTTATTATTACACGGTGGGTATCCGCACGAGGGCTTCGGGAGTTTACTCTCTCGTTAGGAGCACACGTCGCGACGAGCCGTGCCGCGGCGCGATTGAGAGCGAGCGCTTCGATCCGGCGGAGAACACGCCGAATCGGCCGGGGAGAGCCCGCCGAGAAATACGGGACGATGTTTGCAGCGAATGTGGAACGGTCGTGTGAGCTTCGTATCGTAAATGAAATCACGTATTCGTGCTCGTCGAGCGAGAACACGTAACTTCGGGGAAACAAACGCGGGAGCGTTATACGCGCGAAATTTCGAGAGAAAGATTAGAGAGTGTCGAGCTCTCATTGTCAGCCCTCGTTCATGACGATATCGTAAATATATGATGGAAATACAACAGTTATGTCTTTTTTTTTGTTAAAGTTTGCAATTGGGATCGAGTCGCAGCTTTTTTTCAATAGTTGCTCAAAATTTACGATTGCATGAATACTTTAAAATCGGGAATAACCTTTTTTTCTTTTTCGTTAATTTGGTTTTAGCTACATTGAGTCTTCTTTTAAGTAATTTTACTGTTATTACTTGTAGTTCATTGTTATTGCTCATTATATATATGAGTATTTTTATTATTTTTTATCGATTGCTCTTATTTTTTAATCGACTGGTGAGTTTCAGTGATATTGATACTATATGCTTTGTTAAACAATTTAACAACGTTTGAAAAAAGTAGTCCTAAAAGATTTTTAGGGACTTTTAAATAATTTTACATAACATTCCTATATTAAAAAAGACATCTAAATCTAAGACCTCTAATCGATTAATCAGAATAGAGCACACTATGCGAAGTAATATGAAGTATGCACCTAGAAGAACAAAAAAACATTGATTCAAAGCTGTCAAAAAGGAAAAAGCGGCCGATTTTTTCAAAAATCTTCAAGGGATGATAACTTTTTAAAAAAATGATGAATTAACATAATTCCTGTGCTATTAGCTTTGTTTTGCAAAAAAATTTAAGAATCACTCTTAATAAAGTCGATTTGGTCAAGAAAAATAAAAGATATCGTTAATTGAAATTTTTATGGGTCTCCGAGACCCATAGTGGCTGACCAAATTTTTTTAAATTTTTCAAATTCGATTTTAAGACCCTATTCGATCGAAAATTTTCTATAGATAACGTAACAACTTTTTTTCTATTTTCAAATCTTATCACTATGTCATTTATTAACAAGAACATATAATGATTTAAGAACTTTTTCTACTACTTATTTTCCGTACCCGTGCTCTCTAATTTCTCGATATTTCACTTTCGAACGCATCACTACAACAATCAACCGTGCATCTATAATTATTAAATAAAAATGTTATTTTCCCATGAAAAATCAATAAAATCAGTCTGTACGTTTAACAAATACTGCGAAATAGCAATAAAATATGCTGACCAAGAAACCGAATGAAGTCCTGATGTTTTTTTTTTATTTTCCTCAGCAAAATGAATCTTATCAAGACTTTGGAACACGGAGCGTCTCGGAGCGCCGCGTTCCATTGTGCGCACAAATGTGTAGCAAAATCGGCTGCGAGATCTATCATGCATACGTGGTTGGCACACGTTTGCGCAGGGTGCTCGTGCGCCGTGTACGTCCGAGGATAGTTTGAAAACTTGGTAATGCAGTTTTCATCGAGAAAGTTGGGGGGGGGGGGCGCCGAGTGTGCAAGAAAACTCGTGGTAGGGGATCCGGAAGAGGGATGGCTCGAGGAAAATAAGCAGGTGCGCGGCGGGAGAGGACGAAGCAGCCGGGCAGGAATGAGGATAGACAACACGGTCGAAGGTGTGCACTACTCGAGACAGTTATTCTGCATACACCGAGGTATACACGGTTACGTCGCGATAGCCAGAAGGAGTTTCCGAGAATCGCGGATGGATTTCTATACATATGCATTCGCGAGCGAGAGCTCTGCGACGGGGCCGACACCCTGAAATGCAAAAAAGAGAGAGAGAGAAAGAGAGAGAAGAGGCGAAACGCAGTCGTGCCAGGAGCTGTTCTTCCGGTAAGCGCAGGAGGCTGCGAGGAAGAAATTTTGTTCGTACCGAATGAATAAATCTGCCTTTCTCCATAGCACACACCGGAGGGTTGGGCTTCCACCCGGAAGTCCCAGCGTTCCTCTCCTTTTCCCTCTTCCCACGGATTTTCTTCCCCGTTCTCATACTTATATTCATTCTGCGTCTCCTTCACCGGCAACGTAACTCTCTCGCACTTACTTCCCTTCTCCGCTTGCTCTTCTATTTTCCGAGTCACTTTAGCCTATAATGCCGACGCGTATTCTCCTCTCCCACCCACCCCAGCCTCACCTCCCCTCTCACTCTCCGTCTATTTCAGGGAACAAGCGTCTCGCTCGGAATTTCGCAACGTAAAATCGTAAAATTCACTTTACAAACATTTTTCCCGCAGCTTCGCTAATTCGTTCACCGAGTATGAAAACTTTTCACGCTTCGCTTTTTCCTAGATCGCGCCTCTCCCACGGACTTTATCTCTTTCTCGCTTTGACTCCTTTCCTAGAATTCCGTATATATATACGTCGTCGCTATCGGTTTTTTTACACGACTCGTTTTTATTCAATTTTTTATGTATCCCGCACGTGAGATTCACTTCTTTTTCTCCCCCTGCCTCTCACTTTTTAACGTTTATTCCGTAAAAAATTCAATCCCCGTGCATTTGTATATGAAAAATCGCGTTTGTTTTTCGCGACCGATGAGAATATCGAACGTTCGACCTCGAGCTTTGGTGGAAGAATAATTTCAATAATTTCTCCGCATTGATTGAAATAATGAAATAATAATCAACAAGCGAATATAATGTTCCTAAAAGTATACATATACCTGGCGTTAAATATTTCGCTCGGCCTTCCCAACCCTTGAGAAATTCCTGAGGAGTTGAAAAAGCTAGTAGGAATTGGAACGACACTGCAAAAAATCGAAGTTAATATTTGCACACAAATGGAACTTTACATGTTATAAGAAAATTACACGGCTCGATAGAGGATAGAGTCGGATGGGAAATTTATTCGACCGTGGATCAAAATTTCCATGTTAATGCGAGCTCCGATATGTCGGTAAAGTATTTTTTCCGTTTTTTCGAAGCGGAGCTCCGAGAGGGATGGATTGATAGCGACATGAGAGAGAAAGACAAACAGAAAGAGAGAGAGAGAGAAAACGAGAGTGGAAAGAGCGCGATAACGAAGATCGACATCGGGACTCGATACATCCTTTATCAAGACACATTTTTTCCTCCCTTTTGGACACGGATGTCACGAATGCGTAAGTCTACACGTGCTCGTACAATATCACACGTATCACTGAGAAAAAATTACTCGAATCAACAAAATACATTTCGTTGACTCGTATTTAGTTTATTGAACATTTTATATTAATATTCACTGAGATAAGGGTTTGGTAGATTTTACAGTTAAAAAGTGACAACTATACTCACTATATATTATCCAGAACTAAATATATTTTATTTAAATTTTATTGTAAATATATTTCAAATGACTATAAATATATATTTAGTTGCAGAATAATTAGTATAGTCACTTTATGATAAAATCTATACTATGGTCATTTCTTTCAGTGTTGAAGAATTTGTTCATATGTGTCTTGAAGCAACAAAATTACGGATTTAATATTATTTTGCTCGATTAATTCACACTGTAGAAAATGCGTCTGAGTGCAAGTATTCATAAAAACAAATATTGATTTAAATCTATAAAATTACTGTGTGAATTCACAAACGTTCAAAAAACAAAATTTTTTTTTCATCAACGTTACCGTACATTTCCATCAACCAAATTATAACTTACTAACACGAAAGTGAGTAAAAAATTAATTTGTTTGATAAATAAAGAAAGTATTTGGACGTTTCTGCATTTTAAATTGTCTTTTCAGTCATGTCAAACTTATTAAGTCCAAACAATTTATTTTGCCATTTGGTTGAATTAATATTTGATAAATTTTTAAGAATATTTAATAAATTCAACGAAAATTCTTTTCTCAGTATATAAAAGAAAACGGGAAGTTACGCAAAGCGTGCCAATCAAATCAGCGCGAATTCCCGGTCGAGATGAACTCCGGAGTGCATCTCGATTATTCTACGAAGATCGAAAAGGAAGCGACCGGTTCCGAAGTGCGTTATCCACATCAATCGCAAATCAGTAATCCTAATCGTTCCACGGTACAAGGCACTCTGTTTGGAGAAGAAAACGTTGAATATATGTTCAAAAGCATCTGCAGGACCGTCTCGGCAAGCGAGTCACAAAGGAATAATCACACATCTAAACATCCATTTTCTAACAGACATCGGATACGTGTTAATAATCAGCTATTGAAAACATGATTGTTGGTTGTTTTGTCATATTTCATATAGATTTTCGTGTAATATGCATTATAGAAGTGGTAACGAGGCAGAAACAGAGAGAGAGAGAGAGAGAGAGAGAGAGAAAGAGAGAGATAGAGAACAAGAAATGTATAGTAGAGCGTAAGACAGATCGAGAGCCACTAATGGAGTCTGATTGGATAAAAGGGATTTAGTGAGGCGACGATCAGCTGCATTGGTTTTCGGGCGCAGTCAGTGGTTGCTAATGATTAGTTAGTGGCACATATACTGTATATATACATGGTCAGGACTAGCCGAGAGAGAACGTTCGATTGGTGGCTGATGAACGTTTCGATGCATTTACGTATGTGTATGAAATATATATTCGTACGATACACACACGTAAATACGAGTGTTGTTGTTGATGCGTCGAGACGATTGCTTTTCGCTCTGATTGCTTTTTCATTATGGAAAACGTATTTACTTCGTGTGTCGGAGAGAAAGAGAGAGAGAGAGAGAGAAAGAGAAAGATATAGAGATAGAGAGATATAGCAAGAGTAAGAATCGAGGAAGACAAAGGACATATACTTATATTAGATTAGAGGTTAGCTTACGACATATTGGTTTTTTTTTCTCATATATCGTAATTCTATGTCATATCAAATATAGGTATACATTATGTATTAGTATTAGAGAAAAATTCTACAGACTATATCCTAATTTGCAAACCAAACAAACGAACCAACCTCCTCGGAAAGGCCTAGCCGAAAATGTTCGCGGGACCCCTGTAACAAAAACATAGATAAATCATAAGAAAATCATAGAATAACGAAAATAAATAGCTAACAGACGTGACTTTATGAGTGTAGGTATGTGTTTAAGTATACGTGTTCGTGTGTGTGTGTGTGAGCGTGTTTATTTTTATTTTTTTTTTCTTTTTGCTCAATTTTTGTCACTCGTGTGTCGAAACACTGCTTTTTTTCAAATCATTTTTCTTTACTGTCGTCGACAATTAACGGGGCCGTCCTTGTTCAAATAAATTATCGTTTGTTCGTGACGAAAAAAAAAAAAAATCGTCAATCATCTTGTGAAAACGGAAAAAAATAATTGGCAAATGTTGCTCTCTATTGCATACAGACAAATCGAGGTTTTTGGACGGGGATCGATACAGGAAAGTTTTATGTAGCAATCATCATCTAATTATTATAACGATATATACGTTCAGATCGAATTAATCCTAGCTCCAAGTCTACGTACAAAGTTCTAAATTTTTCGAGTGATAAGCACTCGAGTACTACATTATCGGATATCTGAGAAAAATAAATACGTAAAGGGAAACAAAATGAAAAAAAATTTATGTAAAATGGGAGCGTGTCTGGTGGTGTTCGTGTACAAACGTCAATCGGTAAAAAGTAATTGAACGAAAAACGAAAGCAAAGATTCGACAGCTTTCAAATTCAATTTATAAAAATATAAATAATAGAAACAATAATAATGGTAACCATATAAAACGAAAAAAAAACGACAGTGTAGAACTTGGGTGAGCCGCAGATCGTTAAATGAAAAATAGCGATTGGGGCGGCTCTCGTGGCCAAAAATCTCTTTCTCTCACTCTCTTTCTCTGCTGCTGCGCCGGTTATCGGGCAGATTGCGTGCATTTTGTCGGATCGTGTCAATGTCGGAATCGACCGCATTACCGTTGCGGGAATGGTCGCGATTTCGCGTTTCGTAGCTCGTCGACTGGATGGTCTTCGATGCTTTGTGCTCCGGGAGGTATATAAATAGGTACACAAAGTGTGGACGCAGGTTGCCTGAAACTGTACCTGTACCTCTCTCTCTCTCTCTCTTTCTCTCTCTGTGTTGTTCCGGCTGCGTTTCATGCCTCGCACCGCAGTCAAAACCATACTGGGGCAGCCCATATACGAGCAGAATTCGCCGCCCACTACGTAAACGTATTTAATCTGGCAACGGTATTTCCTCCCCATTAAACAGCGCCCGATACACCACCGCGATAGGCCCAAAGTGAACGCCAAAAACTTCCAACCGCTTTAATTGCGCCGAAACAAACGTTTCGCTCCATCCTCCCCCCCTTTTTTTCACGCTCCCTCCCCAATTGCACTCCTTCCGACGTACTCTCTCGACGTACGCTCTCTACTCACGTTTTTCGTTCGAATTTTCGATTCGACAATTATTGCGATACTTTTATCTTCTTTTTTTTGTTCAACTAAATGACCGTACGGGACGGAAAATAAAGGATTTTGAGCTATTGTTGATTTTTCACGATATTGGATTCGAACGATAGCGTTGGATCTCAATACAAATGGCTGGTCAATTTCAGAAATTATAAGTGTCGGTGGTATTATTCGTTAGTATCGTCTTATGGGCCATATCGAGACAATATTATTTGGATTCGTCGAAACGAACGCTCTCTCTGTTCTCTCGCCAGAGCGAAATCTGTAGATGAGTTTTTTGGGATCGTTTCTGGTTGAACGAATTACAGTTTCGACAAGGGTGGCAGGTCGAACAAGCAAAAAATATACAATTAACTTAAAAGCTCGTTAAAAACACCGAGATAACTCATCGTGAAAAAATTAATAAAGTTCAAGTGATTGGATGAAATCGGTATACGTGGATAAATGAAGGCTGGTGAATTTAGATCAGTTTTATTTCACAATTAATATTTATACTTATCACTTTCTTTGTGAATTATTTTTCAATGAATTTTTATGGGATTCGTTTGAAAATCATTATGACACTGAGAAAAATCACGACAGAAGATTTTACTATGTTTTTCTAGAGTAGAACTAATTTTTTTTCAGAATTGGATTGACAATATTTTCTAAATCTATAATACCATTTCTAAGACAGGATTATAATTGACGATTTGAAAATATATATTTAGCTCTATAATAACAGTATATGTTCGTTACTTTATAGTAAAATCATCTATATATATACGATATTTTTTTTCTCAGTGCAATTTTTTAAAATATATTAAATGAAAGCAAAAAATTGCAGATGTAAATAAGATCATGCTTCGTCATAAAATTACTCAGTACCATATTTTTTTCTCTCATAAAGAAAATGTACGAAAAGAAAAAAAAATACATTGGGCTTGTTTCATTGCACAATAATTTCATCAGGAAATATATTTCTGAGCCGTGCACAAAAGCTTATAAGCGTTAAATTCTCAACCCTTGAAAAACAAAAATGGCTGTAGAGCTACTTTATCGAACGAGAAATTTCCATTATCGAAGTTCTTGACCAGGGCGACCTACATCCCGAGAAGCACGAAGACAAACAACTTTTGGCACGAGACAGCGGGCGATAAGGAGGCTCGGCGTAAGAAGCGGAGAAAATTCAGTGTGTACGAAGCGAGACTGCGGTAGATAGAGATATAGAAAGAGAGGGAGAGGAGGGGGATGAGAGAGAGAGAGAGAAAGGGTAAAAGAGAGAGAGAGAGAGGATAGGGCGAAAAAGGATATGCGCACCATCTGCACAGAAGTCAACAGTAACAGCGGGCTCTCGGGCAAAATCTCTCGAGGGATCAGGCTTATAAGGGAGTGGTAATGGGACTTGGAGGGAAGCCGAGGTACGTACATGGATTCTGAGGTAGGAGCGAGAAGAAGCCTCCGCAACGAGCGTTCTACAGATATACACGTCGCGAGATAGGAATCTGTTCCCGAGGAAGCGTCTTCGCGCCGTCGAGAGAGGGAGAGAGAGAAGATGGCGCGATCAGGAGTGAGGTCTCATAACACTTGGAAGCAGGTGGCGATAGCGAGCCGGGTCGTCTTATATTGCCTCTCGGAGCGAACAGAGTCGGCAAACTCGCACGTGTGTCCCATTGTGTACTCGAGAGGAACGGGCGAGAGTGTGGCGCGGGAAGCTCGAGAAGCTCGCCGGTGGAAAAAAATTATGAGCGGGCCGCTCGAGAAGAGCGAAAAGGGGTGCGTCCGTCGATGGGACGAGAAGAACACGCTGGGAGCAAGGAAAAAGGGGGATGAGGATATCTGCAGATGTGGATGAGCGCGAAATAGAAAGAAAGAGAGGCCCCGATCGGCGCTCTGCTCTACTCGACCTTCGACTCCCCGGTCGCACGTGCTCCAGATTTCTTTCCCGGCGAACACATTCGCCGCACGATACTCGCCGTCCTCGCGAAGGGCTCGCTCGCTCGCTCGGCCCTTCGACACATTCGCTTCGAGTGGCGAATAAAGGGGCGACGGTCTGTGTAATAGAAATCGAGTCTCGAGACACGGAGAGATCGAGAGAGAGAGAGAGAGAGGGATGAGAAGAAAAAAGGGTGCGAAGCATTTTGTACGGATGAGAAAAACGAGAGAGACGCGACAACTAGGAAGCTTCTATCGATAAAGAGAGTCTGTGTATTCGTGTGTTTAAATATGTGTGTGTGTGGGGGCGCGCTCGACGAAGAAAGGGTGAACGGAGAACAAGAAAGAGGTCTTAGCCCGAGTCTTTGCGATCTCAATCTTCCCTCTCGGCGGCACAACCGCAAAACTCGATTTCTCTCCGCTCTTTTGTGGCGAAAATTACACACACGTGAAATCGCGTGTGTGTTTCCCAAGAGCCCGACGCGGTACGCTCTCGGTGAGGTAAATACACGGACGGTATCCTCCGAGATGGAAAAAAATAACGAATGGCGTTCGTGTAAGTTGAACCGAAGCGCTATCGAAGGAGCACTTTACGTGCTCACAAGCTATTCCAGTTTTTCACTCGAATTACACCTTCTTTTTTTCTCCTCAGCCTCTCAAATTTTACTCAGAATTAATTAATTGCTCCTGCCCCGTACATTTTCTCATATTTTCGACGACCTTCCGATTCGCGATTTTTGTCGCGTTCAACTTTTCAGGGACTCGTCCTCGAAGGAGAAAGAGCTTGGAGGACGAATGAGTTCGAGGGAAAAAATTATGAATCTGAAGTATTAATCGGGAAAAAGGGATACAGAGCGAAAATTGAGAGATAATAAAATGGACGACGTTCGAATTGGAATCTAAGAATCCCGGTCACATCGCGTGATATGAGTCGAGTCTGAACGCTCGCGACAACGCGCACGCTGGTAAAGAATGCAGGAGAAATATAATAAAGAAAAATAAAGATTGACATTGTCCCGACACTCGAGATTTTCCCCGTCGTGGCGCGTAGTCTGTTACGTAATTCTTGAGAAAATGACAAACAATTTGATATTTAATCAGTAATTGAGTAAGAAATATTAATATTAACTTTAATTTCTTTTTAAAACTTTTTCGCTATTCATAACTACAATTTCTTCCTCGAGACCCTGATTTCAAATTTTTCGTTTACTTATTCTTAAAATAATTAAACGTGCATTTTTTTTCACTATTCCATTTGTCTTTTTTTCTATTTTTTCTATTTTTTTTTATTTACTCAGTACACTTTACTCAATATTCGAATTAAATGGTTTAATATAAAATATAACTAAAATATTTTTTTTAATGATAGAGTTTTTTTTAGAAATAAAATGTGGTTATACTTTACATACATTTTTTTTCATTATAAAATGTGGGATTAAAAAAGCTCGATACAGACGTTTTATACCCTCGTGCTTAAAAGTCATAAATCCTCTGTTACTGTCATAATTTTCTCAAGTTCCATGTGACGACGTCGTGTTGTTTTTTAATCAAGATCTTTTAATAATGTGCTTTTGATCGTTTCAAAATTTTCATCGAGCATTTTAACTGCACAGAAGACAATCAGAAGTATAAAAAAATACCAAAAAAAAAACACAATTTGACTTTTCTTAAAATTTTTTCACATTTTCCACAATTATAATTACAATTACAAGTGAAAAAAATGTCAATTTTTAAATCATTATCGTATGTACCTACACATGGATGTAAAAATGGAGCATAAAAATAGAAAGCTAAAGTATTAATTAAAACCGATTCGCAAGATTTCATTTATAGAACCCGGATTTTGAAGAAGTTAAAAAAAAATGGTAAAAATGAAAGTTTAAGGAGCTTGTAACAGAATGTCAAAGTGTCTGGAGAATTGCCTAAAAATATAACGATTCGATAGAAAATAAAATTAGCTTTCCTATACGCATGAAATTTACATAGGTTTTACCGAACTTTCTGTGAACAAAAATACACTTGAAAATGACAAATTTACACGGTAATCTTGCTTCACGTATATATATGGGGTATGAGTAATTATTTAAGCAATTGACACATGGAGACATTAGAGAAGTACATGAAATTTTGATATGATTTCCTAGAGAGGTATTATTGATGATATCAACAGAAAAAAGTGGGATCACCGAAAAAATAAGAAAAATTTATCGAGTTAATCGACAGTTCACTGTGTCAAATCTCTTTCGTATTCATTCAAAGAAGTGTCTAATTTTTAAAAGTATTAATTAATTTAAAAAAATTATTTTTCTGAAACGCGCATTAATACGCACGTGAATCTCGTGTAAAAAAAGTAAATAAAACGAAGCTTTCTTCAAATTGAAGCATTTTTGTAATTTTAATATTCAAATAGTTATTGTATTGACTACTCTGAAGTAACAACCTGCTCCTTAAAGAATTGAAAAATAATATTTTAACCGGAGACTCTTGGTCGCGATTCCATCAGGTATAAGCCCGGGAACACGGAAAAGCGGGCGTAATGTTGGTACATATGAGGTCATATGGCCCATTTTCAAGTCGACTTGCACTCCAATCTTTCTGCTCTAATCCCAGCGAGCGAGTCCTCTCCAACAATCTCCGGGTACCATTTCATTTCGAGTTTTTCCCTCGTCCCTCTGCTCCCCTCCCGCTCGCCGACTATTTTCTCGCGTCGGGGGCGATCTCTCCTTTCCTCCCGGAGATCCGTACTCACCGCAGCCTCGAAAGTGTAGCAAAGTTTTCCGATTTAGCCGCAGCGAGCGCGCTCTTGTGTCATGTGTGTTCTGCCCGGCTCATAACACACACGGCCCTCTTTCTCTCTCTCTCTTTTTTTCTCTCTTTCTCGCTCACTCTTTTCATCGTTTCATTCCCCACCCTGTGACCCACTCAGCTAAATGAATGTCGGCTATGTAACCGGATGACACGTGTATACGTTAGAAACGTCATGCGCCAAGATTTTCGTATCTTAACCTCGCAGGTTGTTCTTCAAATGAGTGTATCCGAAACGACGGGTCGCAGAGAGAGAGAGAGAGAGAAGCGAGGAAAAAGAATGCGCAAAAAGCATGGCGTCGTTTCGCGAGAAGGGACGAGAAAAATTTATCTCCTCTTGCCCAGGCTCTGCGTCATATCCTTGCAGCGTTTACGAGACAACCTTACAACGCCGTTATAAAAAGCGTGTCCCTCACGAAAAACATATCTAGCCTCGCCGATGAAAATCTCTCTCTTCCAGCTCTCTCCGTCGAGACGTTCAGCTCGCCGAGACACACGACGATCGGGATTAAGATTAAATTTTTCGAATATAAGCTTTTCTGGCGTCATGCTGGTGCACATAGGTCTATGATGTATGAGCTTTTAAGATAAATAATATACATAGTTTCATGCAGAGGAGCCATTTTTATTTAAGCATTTGCAACGACGCGGATTCTCGGCCTGACTTTTTTCCCACGTTCTTTATATTTTTTCTTCAGTTTCATCTCGTTTCGTGCACGTGTATTATATACGTACGAAATTAATACGCGTCACGGTTTTTTTTAAAACTTCGCGCCGTAGGGATGTGTTTTTTTTGAAATTTTTTTGAAATTCCCTGGAGGAACTGACCTTGTTTTCATTGGGAGCTATCGATGCGACGCCGAGAATCTTTCGCAAGGGCCTGCGAGACATCGCGCGGTCCGGGACGAACGATGCCTTTGGGAGTAATTAAAATCGTTGGTCGCCAGAAGGAAGATGCTGCTCGAAAATAAGAGCGACGTGGGCCGAAGAGAGAGAGAGAAAGAGAGAGAGAGAGACTCGTGTATTAAAATGGATGCGGGAGAAAAATGGGAGCACAAAGAGCGTTCTCGGGTCGGCGAGAGCGGAGGCGGTCGGGCTTCATTTCGCGTGATTAATCTTAATTTTCGTTCGGGCATTATCTTTAATTAAATCATCATTGATTCTTCGGAGCTCGCGTACGGAGCGGAGGAAAGGAGCGAGCCACGAGTTACGATCGAGCGGGCGCGATTCCCTCGAAAAAACGGCCCGGCACGTTGCGAATTTGCGTGCTACACACACACACAGTATACCCGGCAGAATCAATTTTCGAACCGTACAGAAATTAATTATCAATTTACTATATATCGTAAATAATGGTTTTCGAAGCTTCGCGGCTTTATTCTTTATGGAACGAGCCTGCGGATGAGGAGAGAATTAAAAAAAAAAGAGAGGTGATGAATGAATAACGCGTCCATAGGCTCGCAATGAAAGCCCCGAGCGAGAATAAACGTTCGATCATCGCCGGCTAATCTCTTTATTTATCGCGATCTCAAAATTGGAAGATTAGAAGCGTTCCTTATTGGTATACAAACACACACGCAACACCGAATGAATAAAAGCTGCGGGTATCTTAACAAGATATAATGAATATAGAAGCTATTCTTGGAAAAAAAAAATATATATATATAGATCACAGCGGAGAAAAAAAAAGATATCAGGCGAAACAGAGAGAAGAAATGCTTTTCAATTGCTGCGCTTCTCGTATCGCAGTGTACGTCGATACGATATTGCTCTCGTGGCTCCTATACAGATAAGGAGCCCCAATCTCGCGATTACACTCACTTCGCAAACGTATCCGGACGTCGGGAGGATAAATAGAAGAATAAAGGGAAGGTATGGTGTACACACCGGGACGGGAGAAACAATTGAGGAGTCGGGGTTGGCGGTGTCGAAAGATTCGATTCGCCGGACGTGAAAGGGCTTTTCCCTCTTTTCACTCTTTCACTTAGAGACTCCTCCTTCTCCCCGACGATCCTTTCTCATCCTTTCTTTCGCACTTTCCATCCAAGATTTTCCTCTTCAATTTTCCCGGGAGAGAGAGAGAGAGAGAGAGAGAGAGCGTTACATCCTCCCCCGAGCAGGTTTTTCCTCGATGGAGAATATATATAACCGGGCTGGGCGCACACAAACGTGAGAGAACAAGAAAAGAACTTGGCCCCGTGTTCTTCGAGTGAAATGAACCTCTCGGGTTCTCGTGCAGCTCAGCCCGGACGCGCTTTGAAAAATATGGTTTCGCGAAACGTGATTCAGATCGTATCGGATTGCTTTACGGATTCCTCCCTATATCGGATATCACCATATCTGTACACACGGAAAGTGCAATATCTGATACGAGATAACCAATTTTTTGACGAAATGGCTCACCTGTCACACCCCCCCGGGGCTAAAGAAATTCAGGGAAATTCGTCGAAAAAATATTTTCGAGTTTTCATCCCCGTTTGGAAAGTTTTGTCACGCCTGAAATTTAATCGAGCCTCCGATTTTACGTTTCGCTTAGAAATATCTTTCGTTTTTTAATCGTTACTAAATTCATTTATCCGAGAGGTGAAAACTCATTGAATTTATTGTCAGCTTGATACATGGTTCATGCCATCAAATATGAGTTCTGTATCAAATCTGTGCCTTTCCCTTGAAACTCTAATGGTGATCTGAATTTGTGATATTGGATAATAAGCAGCCCAAAAAATATTTTTTATTTTGATTTAGCGTGATACGTTAAAAAACTTTTAACACTTTTTTTAACGAAAATAATATTATCTGGTTTTTCTTATTTGATCGAAATATGGTAAGCGCTCTCATTAGGACCGCTTCCCAAGTTTCTCGCTCGAGCACTTTCCCCACTCTATGACTCAAACTCCGATTTCGAGTGTGGTTGTAGCGCGTACCGCCAGAACCACTGATCCAAAAATCAGTTTTTGGCTTGTTCAATATGAATTCTTGGATTACGTCACGAATAAGTAGAATTTTCGTTATCTACGGGAAATTTCTACGGGAAAAAAAAAATTCAAAAAATTTTGCGAATTTTTGAAGGTATACCCCTTTCGATTTTTTTCAAAAATTCGCAAAATTTTTTGAATTCCTTTTTTTTCCATTTCAAGAACTTATTTGATCGGAAATTTCTCGTAGATAACGAAAATTCTACTTATTCGGAGCGCAATTCAAGAATTCATATTGAAAAATTGAAAAAACTGATTCAAAAATTGTTAAATTTTTGTAAGAACGTATACCTCTATCAATTTTTTCAATTAATACGTAATTAATATACAAGAGAACTCTTTAAATGAAAAAAAAACGTAATAAAACGGTAAAAAATCTAAAATCTTTTTTTTGTATTTTTCTTATTAAATTATACAAGTAGAATTAATCTACGTGTGCTGGGAAAAATCTGCGATAAAGTAAAAGGCGTTAATTTGGAGCCATGTAATTGCAGTTCCTGCTCGATTCTGCCTGCCATTCGGGACCGGAATATAACCTGTTAGGAAGTTCACGTACGTTGGATGAATTTCACACATACGTATACGTACGTGTGTTCACATTTCTGTACACGTAAACGCGCGGAGTCGTTTTGCCAACGTGCAGACGTATACCCGCTACCCAACATCAATTAAACTTCAAGTTTCGATATCTTGCCTCCGCGAAACTCATCGCGCGGACCGGGAAGTCGTTCGAGTATATTTCCGGAAACAAACGCCTTATTCCTGTGCAAGTGCCAGAATTCGGGGGCTGATGTGTGCGTTAAACACGTTGTAGGCCCGGCAACTTATTTAGCATACACGCAGCACACTTAATTTATTACAAACTTTAGAATAATTTGGTTTCGTAATTCTGAAACACGCCTACTTTGGGGCTTTCCGACTTAACGAGTTTAGGTGATTCGGAAGAAACAACACCGAAAAATTGAGCCACTTTTAAATCTCCACTTTTTTTTTGCGGGCAACGATGCATTATCTGCAACGTTTAATTAAAAAAAAGAAAAAGTAATTTTGCCGCACCGTTTACGAGGTACGAGCTCTCAAAGTTGCTTCAAAACACGGGCTCTGGTACAATCTTCAAACAATTCACCAAATAGTCCGAAATTTTATCAATTTAAAATATTAATGAGCGTGGTAATAAGTTCTTCGTGTGATAATCATTATAATGATCAAAGACGCAAAAAAAAATTTTAATACAAATAATTTTATTAATAATAAATCAACTTTTGTTTGAATCGTTGAAAAATAAAATAAAAGATATTTTGACAGTATCTTTCTTTCTGAAGTATTAATCTGTAGTATTAAAAAAAATGATATAAATACATTATATAATCGTGAACTTGACTTTCGGTTTTTATTCCGGACCACCTTAATTAATGAAACTTATATCTGAATTTCTACGGGGGCTGTGAAAATTTTCGAAATATTTTTCACGAAAGTTCTGTCATAAAGAAAATTCGGTATAGATAACGATGGAAGAGGGGAGAGACGTGAGAGAAATATAGCGCGATATGCGAAAGAATCAAAAATGAGTTTTTTGCCTCCGGATTGGGCTTCGCGCCAGTTTTGAATACGTTCCGGAGGAAAAATCGTCGTTTCGCGAGAAGTAGAATGGGGAGATCGATTCCTCGATGGAGGCTCTCTATATATCGTGCACTCGCGAACGTTCATCGATCGTTCACCATCACCACTTCCGGCATCTGACGAAAAGCGAGAGACGAGCGAGCGGCGTGAGTATATATATACATATATAAGCATGCATATACTCTATATATATAGCTAACACGAAATGATACGACATGCTCTGACCCTTATCGAGTTCTTCGGTTATTCTGGTACAACGTTAAATTATGACGCTCCGCTTGGTACAAACGGATTCTCCTCCGTTTTTTTTTCTCTCCTCCCTCATCTTTTTTCACCTCTCTATTTTCCTCTCTATTTCTCAAAAGGTCGGAGGAGAGAGGGTGTTTTCAAGGGTGATGATTGCTCGCTAATGCCCGGTACAAAAGCGGGCTTACTCGACTGAATCGCTCAACAACCTTGGATCGAGACAACACCGTGTCCGCGTGTGTGTTCTTCCGGCGCCCTCTCTGTATAAGGTAAACGTTCCCATAGATGAACAATTTTTGCTATATTATTTTTTATACGAGCAGCAACGCGGCCGCTTTTTCCGTTTCAACATGTTTGAATTGATGTTTTACAATTATTCTAAGCGTATACTTCATACAATTTCGTT